>NQII01000410.1:345483-413390 GCA_002778355.1 Clitarchus hookeri | reverse complement strand
TACAGAAACCGACTGCTGGTGTTCTCATGCATAGACATGTTTTGCCATTTGCAGCTCTTTCGGGGGTCGTGTGGTTTCTGGCAGCCACTGATGGACGTACCGTTCCTGTCGTTCCCTGGCACGTTCGAACCTCTGCTGGCAGTCTCAGTTTGTGAGGGTACTGAGTTCGTGGTCGGTTGTGGGTATGCATATTCGCCGGATCGTGCCAGACCGTGTCCGTATAGTAATTCTGTGGGCGAGTGGCCCGTGGCTTTGTTCTGTCGGTTTCTCAGGCAGAAGAGTATCTCTGGGACGTGGGTGGCGTAGGTAATGTGGTCATCACCCACGCGAAGAAGCCGGAACTGCGCCTTGAACTCATTGTTCCTTCGTTCTGTGGAATTCGCGTAGGGGTGGTATACCTGCGTTAGGTGTTGTACTGCACGCCACTTGGTACAGTGTTCCCGCCATCGCTTTCCCCTGAACTGCGGTCTGTTGTCGGAGATGATTGCCTTTGGGTAACTCCAGCGGGCGAAGAAATCATTCTGCAATGCTTCTGCTATGTTTTTGAGGCGTGAACTCGGGAGGGGATAAGCCTCGCACCACCTGGTGCACAAGTCCGACACCACCAATAAAAATCTCCTCCCGTTTGAGGCGCGGGGATATAGTCCCATCAGGTCCAAGGCGAGCGATGGTCACGAAGGGTTTCTCTGGTACACGGGGTTGCTGTTGAATAACCCCATCAGCGCGGTGAATTTTCAGGTGGTTACATGTTTCGCAGACATGTACAAACTCCCGCACTTGTCGGGTGAACCCTCACCAGAAATAGTGGGCTACTATGTTCCGCTTGGTTTGCGCAGCTCCCGGGTGTCCCGCCAGGTGGCTGGCATGCGAGTGTTCCAGGACGAACGTTCGTTCCTCCCCCGGGACATACGTTCACCAGTTTCCCTTTTCCCCAACGAGCTGAGTCTCCAGGTGGTTACCGACAGTGCGCCCATTGGCAAGCTGTTCTCTGGCACACTGCACCCGGCGCTCCATGACATCTGCGGACAGTTGTTGTGCGGGGAGTACTCGTTCGTATACCGCATGACTTGTTAGGTCTTGGGTGGCATTACTCGTGCCTACGGTGACATGCTGTAGCCAAGCAACCGGCGGACTGTCTGGCGGGAATAGGACCTCCCACTCGTCTTCATCACGTACTATTTTGGTTGTACAGGGCGCACGGGAAAGGACATTGGCTAGTTGGTTTTCTTAGCCCGGAACATGTTCCACCACGAAATCATAGGCCTGTAATAACATGGACCAAAGCGTGAGTTCGCTGCGGAAAGTGTGCATGTTATGCAGCCACATTAAACACCGGTTTTCGGTCCTCAATGTGGATCGTAGGTACTCTAGGTGTAGGTGGTAGTGTTTTGTGCCGATATGATAGTCAAGCAGTCCCTCTCGTCGTAGTTGCGTTCGCGTGGGGTACAATTCGCGCTGATGTAGTCCATGACTCTGCATTCCCCGACATCATTGTATTGAAATAGAACGGTGCCAAGTCCCTCTTGACTGGCATCTGTTTGCAGATATAAATGCCTATGGGGTTTATAATGGGACAGTTTGTCGTACTGTTGGAATTTGTGTTTGATTTCTTCGAACGCGTTTTGGGCGTCGTCGTTCCATTGGAAACGCCGTTGTGTTGACAACAGGTTGGTTAGTGGGGCTGTTATCATGGCGAAGTCTCGTATGTAGCTCCTTAACCAGTTTAGTAGTTAGAAGTGGTAGGTTTCGGCACACCTGGTATCCTAGCGGGGACGAGCCGTGGTCATCACTTGTCAAATCTCCTGCTCTGACATTCATTCCCTACAGTGGCCATTTTGTCACAATACCTACTATTCTGCTCAGTCAATTCTGACAAGTAGTGGTCATATTGATCCCTATATCATGCTCTGGCATTCCAAGCAAAGGGTTTTCTACGAGTGCTTCTGGATTCCATTATTATCTCATTCCTTTCTACTAGATCTTGTTCCTTTCTTCATGCTCTTTCATTCCAAGCTATGGGGTTTTTTCTCCGCATCTTCCCAAATTCGAATATTTTGTTGATGCTCTTATATTCCAATTTGTTGTTTTCTCGATTGACTATGCTAGGCTCTCGAAAGGGTATTATCTCCGATTGACTATGCGAGGTTCTCGAAAGGGTATCGTCTCCGTTTGGCTATGCGAGGCTCTCGCAAGGGTCTCGGCTCCGTTTGGCTATCCGAGGCTCTCATTGCGTACTTATAAGGTCAGTTAGCTATAAATTCCGAACCGTTTAAAATACAGTCACCTTATTCAAACCATAGACATCACCTCCGACAACGAAAATGACTGCAGGGTCATTTATGCCCTATGAGAACTAATAAGCATAGTTGGCCGTAATTTCCGAATCGTTTAAAATATAGTCACCAAATTCGTAACATTTGCATCACCCCTATCAACGAAAATGATCGCGGGGTCATTTATGTCCTATGCTTACATAAGAGCATAGTTGGCCATAATTTCCGATCCGTTTAAGTAACAGTTACCAAATTCATAACATACGCATCACCCCTGTCAACGAAAATTATCGCAGGGTCATTTATGTCCTATGCGTACTTATAAACATAGTTGGCTGTAATTTCCGATCCATTTAAGATACAGTTACCAAATTCATAACACACGCAATACCGCCATCAACGAAAGAGATCGCAGGGTCATTAATGCTCTATTCATACTTAAAAGAATAGTTGACTGTAAATTCCAAATCATAATTCCAATTGTAATTCCCGAATCATTTGAAATACAATCACCAAATTCGTAACATAGACATCACCCCTGACAACGAAAATGATCGCATTGTTATTTAAGCCCTAAACGTTCTTTCTCAAGGTAGCCAACAGAACCACGCTCTTACTCTGCTAGAGCTTACCCAGCAGATGTTTGATGTCAAGAACATTATCACTGCCTGCGATCCATGCCACGGGCGTTACCTCACAGTTTCTACAGTCTTCCATTGCCATATGTTCATGAACGAGGTGGATGAGCAGATGATGAACACCAAGAACAAGAACAGCAGCTACATCGTTGAGTGGATCCCGAACAATGTGAAGATTGCAGTTTAAGATAGTCACCAAATTCGTAACATATGCATCGCCACTGTCAACTTGTTAACATAGTTGGCTGTAATTTCCGAACCACAGGTGTGTAGGGTCTGAAATAGCATATACATACACATCAGCCCGCACGCACTCATCAATATCCACCACCCCCCTTGTCGCATTGTAGCGCAAGTTTCTACCAACACGATCCCCCTTAGCTACCGCAAGCATTCCTTAACCGACCAGCATCCATTAACCAACCAATAACATCCAGACTGGATATATCAATGTGAAAACGAGTACGTAAATAAAAAATCGCATGGATAACTTACAACAAACTGGGAGCTACAGTCCATAATACACCGGAGAGCCAAAAAAACTGGCGTAGGCGTGCGTATACAAATAACAGAGGTATGGAACCAATCAGAGTAACGCGATGCGGTTGGCAGCACCTATATGNTATGGAACCAATCAGAGTAACGCGATGCGGTTGGCAGCACCTATATGAGAAAACAAGCGTCTGGCAAAGTTGCTAGATCGGTTACTGCTGCTACAATGGCAGGTTATCAAGATTTAAGTGAGTTTGAACGTAGTTTTATAGCCGGCGCACGAGAAATGAGACATAACATTTCCGAGGTGGCGATAAAAGTTGGATTTCCGCGTACGACCATTTCAAGAGTGTACCGTGAATATCGGGAATCCGGTAAAACATTAAATCTATGACATCGCTGTGGCCGGAAAAATATCGTGAACGAACGGGACAAACGACGACTGACGAGAATCATTAAACGTGAC
Organism: Clitarchus hookeri; assembly: GCA_002778355.1. Classification (NCBI taxonomy): domain Eukaryota; kingdom Metazoa; phylum Arthropoda; class Insecta; order Phasmatodea; family Phasmatidae; genus Clitarchus; species Clitarchus hookeri. The sequence goes on along the minus strand of NQII01000410.1, from coordinate 409,521 downwards.
AGACGTGCAATCCTTTCTCAAATTGGCGCAGATTTCAATGTTGGAGCATCAATAAGTGCCAGCGTGCAAACTATTCAACGAACCATCATTGATATGGGCTTTCGGAGCCAAAGGCCCACTCGTGTACCGTTGTTGACTGCACGATACAAAGCTTTACGCCTCGCCTGGGCCCGCCAACACCACCATTGGACTGTTGATGACTGGAAACACGTTGCCTGGTCTGACGAGTCTCATTTCCAATTGCATCGGGAGGATGGACATGTATGGGTATGGAGACATCCTCATGAATCCATGGACCCTACATGTCAACAGGGGACTGTTCAAGCTGGTGGAGGCTCTGTCATGGTATGGAGCGTGTGCAGTTGGCGTTAAATGGGACCCCTGATAGGTTTAGATACGACTCTGACAGGTGACAGATGCGAAAGCATCCTGTCCGATCACCTGCACCCATTCATGTCCATTGTGCATTCTGATGGACGTGGACAATTCCTGCAGGACAATGCGACACCCCACATGTCGAGAGTTGCTACCGAGTGGCTCCTGGAACACTCTTCAGACTTTAGACACTTCCATTGGCCACCTGAATCACCAGACATGAACGTTATTGAGCATATCTGGGATGCCTTGCAACATGCTGTTCAGAAGAGATCTCCACCGCCTCGCACTGCTATGGATTTGTGGACTGCCTTGCAGGATTCATGGAGTGAATTGCCTCCTGCTAACCTTCAGACATCAGTCGCGTCCATGCCACGTCGTCTTGTGGCACTTCTGAGTGCTCGCGGGGCCCTACACGATATTAGGCAGGTGTGCTAGTTTTTTGGCTCTTCAGTGTAGTTATATCAGTGGTGATATCACACCAATAAGTTTAGTAAAAGCTAGACTACACATCGACATGAGAAAGAACGAATGGACCAACTACAAAAAAATGACTACAATATGTCAAGTACGATACGCAATACACGACTTGTAAAGATGGTTTTCCTTTGCCTGTCACAAAACAACATGCATTAAAACCATTAGTCTTACAAGAGAGACGTAAATGCTTAGCGCTGATGCAAACGGATATAAATACTAATTATTAGACAAATAGTTATGAGCACTTATCAACCAGCACAATGACATATTACACAAGCATCGAGTGCTGTACGCTGTGTGTGTCAAACCTCGCTATACAATACCATACCTTCCTGACAGCAAACGACTTCTTTACGAACCGACTGAAACGAAACCTTCGCTTTTAGTGAATAACCAAAACTCAGATCATTAGCAGCGGAACACATCAGACCCAACCGAATTCGCGCGATCAATTAATATCACGAGAATCTGTAGTGTCTTCCCGACAGCTGACGGCCAGCGCGAACACCGTGCAGGTTTCGACAAGCGAAGGGATGATACAGAACACTAGCAGAGAGAGAGAGAGAGAGAGAGAGAGAGAATGCCAAACTAGCCGAGTCACACATTCACTTTCCGTTACAAGAGTAATTCAGTTGTACAGTACAAACTAACAATTTATCATGTTTTAAAACTATGTTGTATATACTTATTATGAACACGTATCATTTATATATAAGCAGAAGTGTAAGCACATACGAAACAAGACACACATGAGAATCGTGTTCTGTGCGTTATGTTAGGCGAAGACATTTCCGCTGTGAAGTGCCGGAACGATAACATCAACACTGCTATACGCTAAGAAAAAATTATTAAAAACAAGTAGTTATAAGCATTTAACAACCTATTTACGAATTTGAAGAATGCATCTTAAATGGTTCGAAAATTACAGCCAACAATGCTTATAAGTACGCATAGAGCATAAATGACGCTGCGATCATTTTTGTTGATGGGGGTGATGCGTATGTTGCACATTTCGTGACTATCTTAAATGGTTTGGAAATTATGGCAACTTTGATTATAAGTTCGCATACGATATAAATGACAGTGCAGTTATTTCGTTGACGGGAGTGATATGTATGTTACGAATTTGGCGACTGTATCAACAAGGTTCGGAAATTATGGCCGACTATGCTTATAAGTTCTCATAGGGCATAAATAGCCCTGCAGTCATTTTCGGTTGCGAAGGTTAATCGTATGTTACGAATTTGATGACTATATCTAAAAAGGATCGGACATTACGATCAACTATGTTTATAAGTACGCATAGGGCATGGATGACCCTGCGATCATTTTACTTATCGGAGGTGATGCCTATGTTACGAATTTGGCGACTGTATCAACAAGGTTCGGAAATTATGGCCAACTATGCTTATAAGTTCTCATAGGGCATAAATAGCCCTGCAGTCATTTTCGTTGTCGGAGGTGATGTCTATGTTGGAATATAGTGACTGTATTTTAAACGGTTCGGAAATTGTAGCTAACTATGCTAATAAGTACACAATGATAGCCTCGCGTAGCCAAACGGAGCCGAGACCCTTTCGAAAGCCTCGCATAGCCAATCGGAGAAGAGACCCTTTCGAGAGCCTCGCATAGCCAATCAGAGATAAGACCCTTTCGAGAGCCTCACGTAGCCAATCGGGGCCGAGGCCCTTTCGAGAACCTCGCATAGCCAATCAGAGACGAGACACTTTCGAGAGTCTCGCATACGCAATCGGGAAAATAAATAATCGGAATATAAGATCATGAACTAGGTATTCTAATTTGGGAAGACTCGGAGAAAACCCCTTCCCTCGCTTGGAATTCAAGAGCATTAAGTAGGGAACAAGATGGACACTACTGGTTAGGAATGACTGAACAGTATAGTCTGTACTTGCTGACAAAATTACCGCTGTCCGGAAGGAATGGCAGAACAGGAGGTTTGACTCGTGACATCAAAGATGGCCACAGCTCGTCCCCTAGTCACCGCCAAGCGTGCTGAAACCTACCATTTTTAACAACTCAGTTTATAAGCCCGAGAAATTTTCGCGGGTGTTAGGTGCGGAATAGTCTTGAATTAGCCTCAATTGTTCGTGGTTGGGCTGGATACCCTCGGCGCCGACCAAGTGGCTTAGGTATTGAAGACATGTTTTCCCTATATGAAATTTTCCGTTGGCACACGTTAGCCCATTGATAGCCAGTCGTTCTAAGACGAGGGATAGGTGTTGTATGTGTTCTTCCCACTTTTTGACCACATCACAACATCGTCTACGTATGCGATCATACACTCACCTATCAGCCCATCCAGGACGCGAACCATCATGCTCTGGAAGGTGGAGGGGGACGCATTTAAGCCCAAAGGGCATAGCGCAAAATTGAAAACGGCGGCCGTCGGGGGGCGTGAATGTGGTCATGTGGCGGTCTTCGGGTCGTACTGGTACTTGCTAATAGTCACTTGGTTGAGCGGGCGGAAGTCCACGCAAAACCTCCATCTCCCGTCTTTCTTGGGAGCCAGAGTAATAGTTGAGTTGAAACTGCTTTCCGAGGGTTCTATTACCCCATCCCTAATAATTTCCTCGATTTGTTGAATAATGATCATCGGGTGATAAAGATCATAATCACGAGGGGCGGACCAGGGGGGTTCACCTTTAGTGAGTGGTATCGCGTGTTCTGCCATGCTCGTTCTTTTAAGGGTGTCTGCCAAGGCAAATACGTCCCGTCGTTGGGCCAGGACTCGCTGGATCGCGTCCCTGTGTTCCGTGAGTACAGTGTTGTCGAACGTGTCTAGTTGGACAGATTGTTTACTGTTTTCTCTGCGATGCCCTAGGTTGTACGCCAATCACCGTTAGGTCAAACCGAAGTGAATGCGGTCAATGGCGATTTCAATAATGGTGTTGTGTTGTCTAAGCCACGGCACCCCTAGAATCAAGTCCTCTCGTATCTCGTCGGAGACGAGGGTGATGATGTCCATAGAACAGTCACGAATACGTATTTTCACTTGGACTTCACCCAAACATTCGCTGGTCCCGTTCAATGTGGCCAATTATACGATTTGTTTGTCCCTGGTGGTCCGCTGTTGGCATATTAACTCAGCCCCAACGAAGTTATGCGACGCGGCCGTATCGATTAAGGTGACAATATTCCACTCATCCAAACGTATTCATATTCTGATCAGCTGATCACTGGCGGAAATACCTGAACGAGGTAATTGTGGATCTGTTTGATATTGGTAGTTTTGAGAGTTCCGGTCGCGACAATGGTGGAGAGGGCGGCCCCAATTTGCCCTACTCCGTTTTGTCATTTCCCTGCGGTTCACTCGCCCAGTTCGGGCACATTTTGTGCCAGTGGTATTGTTCGTCCTTACCTATGCGGCAGCGAGGCAGGTTTAGTGGACCCTTCCCACTATTGACGGACGTCCCGGATTTTGGGATTGTCCCTTATGCCACTCTTCCCTTCGGACGTCCGGATGTCCACAGTATTGCTCCGCGCCTCTGTCCACCCGCCTTTACGGCGCGCATTAAAATTTTCCGCCCTGCGCTTCTCCGTGTCTCGTGCTACACTCACAGCTGTTCTTAGGAAATGTTGTGTTCCGTTGAACAGTATGGGCCGTAAGGCAGGTCTGTATTCGTGTCTAACCGTTCTCACGATCGTTTCGAGCACGTCTTCCTCCAGGAGATTTGGATGTGTCTGTCGGCTAGACATAATTTCCTCGGTAAAAAGGGCAAACTGATGTTTTAACGTGGTATATTTGTTCGCGTATCTGGCCGTCCCCAGGACATGTCTTATTTAGTGGTGGACCACCACCATGCTTTCGCTTCCCCGAGTATTTTGTTCCCGATGACACTCGCCGACTCTTCCTCGCTAACCCCGTACCGTTGTAATCGGGTAGTGCACTCTTGAGGAATGCGAATGCGCGTGCGTCTTCAGCTGTCTCGCCGGAAAAGTTTGGGAGTGTCTGAAATTTGGCGGGTGTCAACGTAATTCCACCAGGTTAGGCTTGTCCTGTACTCGGGAGCTGATGACCCAGGTGTTTCAAACTGTGTCCCATCGGCTCCTATCATTCCCTGCCATGCACGCATGGGTGGCATGAGTTCCATTTGCTGTGTTTTTTGGTTATGTAATCTCAGCACAGGTTGGGTGAACACGTCACTATCCCTTTTTAATCGCCTGGGCTCCAGTATGGTCCCGTATTGGGCTGCGTAATTTTGTTTTGTTGACACTGTTTACACTTAAAACGTTCCCTCGCAAACCACCTGCCATTCCACCGCAGACACGCGTGGGGTGAAAACTTGCGTTACGCTCTTTGCAGTTTATGCACGTCTTTTCGGGGTTCACACAATATTCTGCCCGACACATTGAACCCTGGATGATGTTAGGGTACTCACCAGTCGCTGGCTGAAGCTCGTGCCCTGGGAGTTCTGGCTGGCATGTTGCCCACTGTTCCGTGCATTGCAATCACTGGAACTGATGGTGCCACAGGGTAATCCATCCTGCGTGGTGTAAGCAACTCATATGTATTACGCGTTGGCATGTAGCACAGCACACGGAGTCTGTGCCAATCCCCGAACATGTGGTAGGCGACCGCTGTGGAAGCGGGTGGAGGCAGGAAGTATGCATCATATTCGGTCGGCGGGCACCTGCATATATCTGCATGTATGTTATATTTGTCGAAAGGATCGAATGTTCAGGGTTTTCCGCACTGATCACACTTCCGACAGGTGGATAGTACAGTTGGATTGTACTCCATTTTTAAACAGTATTTTATATATAACATGACGTGGTTGCACACGGAACACACGGTCGATGAAGTAGCCCGGTCCTTAGTTGTAATCGTGGACCATCTTCCTGGAAGGCAGCGGCCTTTACCGTTCGAGGGCTCCTAGTGCACATGGAGCGTTTCGCGCGGTCCGGTTGTTTACCGTGGGGGGTCACTCGAGGTTGTGCGCGCTTGATGACCGGTCGGCTGTGATGTCATTGTCTATTGTTCCGCATGGGCCTGACCTACGCCACAAAATGGCTGCGCGGATCGCGTCCACACACACACACACACAAATGGAGAATTTAAAGTCCGACTGTCCTTTCTTCTCCGGATTTGCACACACGTGTTTGGTACGCTTTATTATAACCACACCTAGTTAGGCAAGCCATTTAACGTTAGCTGGGCGGTCGGGGATAGTAATGCGGACGTCGTCCAGCGACTATAGTAAGAGAAATCAGAATATTACACAATATTCCTATTTTTAATAGAATGGGCACCAAGTTCACTGGGTGAGCACGATGTGCAGCGACTGTAGGCCGATGACATGACAGGGCCCTGCCAGACCATGCAGGAGTGGTCCACATCAACTTTTTGGGCATATATCCTTTTGTATTTAGTTCCCGTCGTTTCCGTTTGTACTTAATCGTAAGTGGCGTGGATTAGAAAATCTATGATTTACTTGCTTAAGTTGTTATTGGTTCACACGTTTTACGTATTTACAAACAGATTCAGGTGCTTTCGAGGAGTGTTCTATTCCCAAGAAACACATACATTCTTGACTAAATAATGATGGTAGCTGATTAAATGTGGAAAAAAACACGTGCGTGCGAAAATTTTTCGTAACTGCATAACAAGCAAAGCTTGTACTGTAATACAAAACATGAACAGTGTTTGGTTACTTAGGAATTGTATTTTTGTGTATTTCAAACATATTTGCTGTAAATCGCTTGGCAGCTGTAAGAAGACTGCTACAATTGTAAGTCATTTTTATTCATTTTTTTTTTTCTGTGTTCATAATTTTGTGTGAAATTCGGCAGAGAATTGGGATATTTTGAGCCTTAGTATGGGATTAACACATTCTGCTTGTTGACAACACTGTCTAGATTTCTAAAGAAATGGCTAATCGGGTCACGTCAATTTGTGGATTTCGAAGTTAAGTGGATATTGCTTACTTATGTTGAGTTTAATTCAGAGGAGGATGATTTGTTGCGCCCAGCAGATATTTAAATTGAGAGACATGAAGTAGATTTACTTTTGGGAAGTGCTGAAGCTTTGATTTGTTTCTCAGGTCGCGTATGCATCTTGATTTATTTTCAGCCGAATAAATGTGTGCGTATTTCATTGGTTTATGTTTAAATATTAATTTATTAAGTATGGAATGCCAAGAAAGGACAAGTGTTGTGTACCACACTGTAAATATGTAAGTGGTACACTCTGGCACACTTTCCCAGTATATAAAGAAGAATTCAAAATATTGATTCAAATAATTGCCAATCCAAAGTTTGTAGTATTATTAGACATTGAAATCTATAAAAACTTGCTTGTGTGTGATGATCACTTTAGTTACCACTGCAAGACTGCAGATGCCAAAAGATTGGAGAAGTTCTCCCTTCTAACTGTAAATTTACCAGGTGAGTGTAATTAGAGTTTAAATTTGTATGCAAGACAGTTGTTGAGCATATATTTAAGTTGCAAGTTGCACAGTCGTCAGATTGAAATATTTTAGCCCATTGGAACTTGAATGATTATCAGGACCTTTTAAACCACATTTCTGCACTTTCATCTTATACCTAATTAAGTAAAACTTGACGTGAACCAGGCATTCACTGGTACCTTTGTGCCCACTGTGACTGCCGCCGTAGTGTCCTCCACTCCAGATGCACCACACCAGCGGGCATGTGGGCAAGAGTGATAGTGTATTCAGTGTCATAATTATCAAGTGTATTTGTCCATGTGTGTAAATTGCACCAGTGTCAGTAATTATTCCGAGCTTAATAATTTAATCATTATTATTTATTGATCGGAGCGCATCAGTACAGTTATTTAGGGTTATATGTATTTATTCAGTATTTATGTATACCATATTTATCGTGTGTCAAGACAGTCATCACATACATAGCCAGCCAGGGACATGTGACATTATTAAGTTGGCAATACAGTGGCTGCTGCGATACTTATATTTAATATTAATATAAACCTGATTTATTGTGTATTTGTGCAAGGGTAATTGTGTTTTATTATGTAAATTGTATAGGGTAATTGTGTTTGATTATGTTAATCTAAGGTATATCATTTTTACATCTGATTAGCATTTTTAAGTCGCATTTATGTTTCATCTATTTATCGCTTGGCATTGGCCGCGCTGAGATAGCGGAAGCCGGCGCAGTTCTCAGTCTAGTAGGCTTCATCACTTCAACGCGGGCGGACGTGGTAAGTCTCTCGTTTCACAAGAACCTCGGTACCTGCCTCTGAGGCTGCAACCTCACTCAGTAATCGCATCATCACATCATCCACGAAATAACTTGTTTTTATGTTACAGCGCCTTAATTAATCATAAGCCATTAGTGTGTTGCCTTGTACGACCACACGGTCACCACGTGTCTGTTTTGGTTAAAGTGTTGAATAAAATAATCATCTTTCATTAGTGCGTTCATTAATCCAGGCGTGCGCAGCGGCCATACAGCTCGCATTTTCCTACTGTCTGACGGTGTGGACCTCGAGTCCCCTAGGGTGAGAAACCACGACCCTATCTCATTGCTCAACACTGAGCTGGCGCCCGGCACATTCACAACTCGAGGGACACCGAGCGCCCAAACCGTCTCCCTTCGACAAGGGACATACCTGGTGCACGTCAAACTACAAAGAGTAAGATGTTTTAGGGTTGTGCCCTAGCACTGTTTGGATTTACGTACATACTAATAACATGAATGTTACCATACATTCATGAGTAATTTTTTTTTAAAATCAACAGTAAATGATACTGAAAACACTACATAACCGGCCTCATGCATATAAACAAACCCTCTAACTCCCCCCCCCCCGGAGGGGGGGGGTGTATTACAATGTGCATTTGACCAAAAATTTGCTGAATCGTGGATGAGTTTTTTGTAGTTGATTTGGTAGCAATATTCTGTGAACATGTAAATTAGTATGTCTCTTTCGTTGGTATTGTAACAGTGGTGAGTTCAGTGGAATGTCTGTGGTTCTGGAATTAAAAACCAAGTTACTGTACTGATACCTTACACAACTCTTAGTCCAATGTCTTCTATAACATTAGGTTATTTATACTGTTTGGTAGTACTTTTGGAAGAAAGGTAGCATGTTTTTTTAATAATAAGTGTTCATTTTTCTTTTGTTTTACAGCTTATGATGGAGAGTCAAGTTTACAGACTTCAATATATAATTCTTAGGGAAGCAAAATCAAAGTCAGGCAAGCCAAATTAAAATTATTTTGAATTTTTCAATTATGTTGGATACATTTGTATACAAGTATTGTCACCTTAGACAAAATAATTCTAGGCCTTCTTTTTGACATGTGCATCTTCGAAACATTATTCACTTCAATACTTATTGTACATATTGTGGCCACGACTTCCTACAAATAGAATGAGGTATACGTATCTAGGTTTTCAGACTATTAGTTCAGGATATTTTTTGGTTAAGTTGTCAAATACATTACAATATGAAATTGTATTTCAGTACCTGTGGAATCAGTAGACTAGATAAATGTAAGTAATTGAGCTTAATTAGGCAATGATTTTCTAATTGGCAACCATACAAATATTTGAGGTTTATTTGTTACAAACACATTCCAACTTAATTTGTATGCTGGGAGTATATATACAAAAAACCATCAAATATGTCTACATGGCGACTCTTTTGTACTCCATTTTGTAAGATAGTGTCAAACGAATAAATAAAGGAAAACCATTGACGGATTCATACCAAATATTGCAAACAAATAGTACTGCAGTAGTAATGTTAACTGATGTAATGTAAGCATGTCAAACACTTATTTTCAAAATGGTGGCCATATAGCTATTTTAGTTATTGTCGAAACCATTTAATTAATTCCAATGAAACTTTGTATGCTGACTGTATATATTACTACTAACAAATATGTCCACACAAAATCTCTTTCGTCCGCCATTTTATAAAATAGTAATCACATGAAAAATGAAAATTGTGGTATATCTGAAAAACAAAACAACAGATTTCTACCAAATTTGGCAAACAAGTGGCACAATGCCAGGCTATGTAAACTGATAAACTTTGAGAGGGTCAGGCCCATATTTTCAAAATGGTGGTCACAAACATTTTAGCTCAAAATTTTCATCTACAAAACTGCAAAACAGATTTTTACTTAACTTTGTATGCTCACAGTATAAGTTATATCAACAAAATTGTCTATGCAAAGCCTCATTTCTCCACCATTTTGCATGATCCCCACATGAAATAATACAGTTTTTATGCAGTATCTCGGGAAACAATCTATTCAATTTGTTTAGGTCTTCTACATTTGACGCAGCTATGCAACAGCAGTATGTAAGCCCTTTAATGCAATACTACACAGTACAATTCACTACTTACTTTCCACGCAAAAACTACACTATCAATTACTGCACCATTCACTGGCATAGCAGGATTGCACCCTATTAATATAAACACATTTTAATGCATGCTTTGACTGCTACAGCAATACAGTGAACCTGCTGTAGGCACAATAAGACAAGTCCATGTTTATTGTGCTGGGCAACGAGAATTAAATATGACATTCGTGTTGCAAAAACCTACTATTTTTAATAATATGCAACCAGTGCGCATACGAGTTATTTTGTTTTATTCTGCATAAAGAACAATTTTAACTTAAGTGTGGCATACCATTATTTTAAAATACAGAATAAATTATTACAGGATAAAATGGCATCCAAATACAGTGCCAGCTCTACTGTCAAATGTGGAAACAACAAAAGTTTCTACACGCTATGTACATGAATTTGTTGTATCCAAAAGTAATCAAAACCTTGAATAGCTTCAGAAAATAATATTTCTACCTTTTTGCACATGGGCAATGAAAAGGACGCAAAATTTAAAATATGCGCGTTTACAAACTTCATCAGAATTTGCTCAGAAGTGAAATGGAAAGTATGAGGGAAATAAAACAAATTTCTGAGCAGTCTGTCCCTCTCGAATCATACTTTGAACATTCTGCCAAATTTGGTTGATAGTGCAAAATTCTAGGGATATCCTACCCTAAAAATATTTTTTTACAAGACTGTGTGTGAACACCCACTGTTTGACATCGCTATCTGATAATGCTATGAGGATATCCGTATTAATTTTGTTAAGGGTGAAGAAGAGGGTTTGTAGCAGTAGGCAGTTGTGCTTTACGAAGTACACGAGAGTAAGTCACAAATTTTTGGAATGTTGTGAGAATGAAATTGCAAGACATTGATACGAATGAATACTCTACTGGTTATAATGTAGTCAACATAACCTGACATACTTCGTCACATTTTGTTTTATTTAATATATTTAATGTACGTTAACCGAATCTATTATCCCAGATTTTGTGAACATGTGTCGAACACCTATTATTCTGAGGGACCTATAAATTTAAGGTTAAGCAAAGCCAGATGTTGAAATTTGTTAATCTGTACAGAGACAGGTGACCTGAAATACGTTGGCTTTGTTAACTGTTATGCCCCAAACTCTGAGCCAGCTAAATTTTTGCTATCTTACTATTGTAGAAATTTTTATTTTATGTCCTGTATTTTGTAGTTGTGTATGCAGCCACCACAAATCTAAAGAACGGAGCAAATTTTATATTCCTCTGTTACATAAATAATAGCAAATAATGATATAATGGACTACTTTTGAGGGCCAAAACAGTGGTTCCATAATTAGTATGGTAGTGCTCCCGAAGGTACACCTTGTCATAGTCTTTAGTTAAAACGGTTTTTAAAGGACTTTTTACTTTATTTTCGCTGAAAATTTGAGTATGGTTATGTGAACTATGAAATTCTAAACTACTAATTGACGTTGTCGAGTGTCAAGTTACAAAACAGTGGCATGCCGGCGGTATCTATTACAAAGTGATAGTAGTAACAAGATACTTGTTGAGAAATTGGGGGGGGGGGCTCTCCCCATGTTGTACAAGCTCTGATGATTCTTTTGACTCTCCAGATTCTTTTAAGAAGGAATTACACTTTCTGATTTGTTCATCCTCTCCACCTTAAACGTTCTTTCAGCTCGTGTTCTACTTCTCAATTCAATCAAATTAATCTATTCAAGTAAATGATATGTTTACAAACACATCAAAACGAAAAAACTGGGTCCTAAATAGTCCTTCATCCATCCCTCGAATCCAAATCTTGTTCCTTGCCCCAAAAAATATGCATCCACAAACACAATAACAACTATTTGGATAACACAACCAAATAAATAAGTTTTTACTCAAGAAAACCAAATCCAATGTCATCTGCGTTATGTTTACATAACATATTTTTTTAACACAGCGCTATTTAAGCATACAAATTTTTGTTAAGAACCACATGCATCTTAACACGCTCAGGGTCACGACGATTACACTTTTTGTCACGTGTTCACCGCAGTGCACAACAATCATTCGGAGAACACAGTTGCTAGTGGTAAAATCAAAACTTTCTTAGGTAGTTTTTGCAGTACAGGAAAATCATGGTCTTTATCCTGATGTGAATGTAACTTTAAATGTTTTGTTAAAGCACTCGTCAAATGGCTTTGCAGTATACGAAAATAATGGTCTTTATCCTGATGTGAATGTAACTTTAAATGTTTTATTAAAGCACTCATCGAATGACTTTCGCCACCACTTGAAATTTTTCTAGAACAATATTTACAAACAGCATATTTTGGGTCTGTTGCATGTATAGAAAAATGTTCCCACACTTCACTCAACATTTTTACAGTGATGTTTACCCTTTACTACAATCCTATCAATTTACATATGGATTACAGTACTTGCTCTTCGGACAAATTAATATACAAACTTCCACAAAGACCACCGTTTGCAATGTATGCACACGTGCCACAAACTAACAAGAATTACGGATACGGAAGGAGAATTTATTCTTCAAGTAGAAATTGATACTTTCATTCGCAAGTATTGTTTTCTATGCTACCAACTTTCAATTTGGAAAATGACTAATAAATACTAATAAAATAACTGGGACGAACACACCAAACATCCTCTCTTCTCAAAATCAATACTCATTTCAAACAACGTAAATTCCATTTTGTTTATATTACGTTTTAAATTTGGCAATGAAAATTTTAATTTCGAAAAATCTTAAGAGATCAGCATCTTTGGTTTAATGAGTTTTGGAAACCATACAACAGAAACTAGTTTATGTTTTGCTGTTGGCGAACCATGGAAAACAAAATAAAAAGGCTGCGGCAGGGTACTCAAACCAATTATGTTTAACAGCAATAAATTTGTCTATTTTAGTCGGCAATTGAAAGAGTATGGTGATAAAGAGTAATTTTTAACAAGAAAATTAATTTCGTGATAGTAAAGAAATTAATACTGGAGCTTTAACTTTGGTGGACAATTCAAGAATATTTACACAACACATTCACACGTTTCGAGTGAGAGCGAAATGAGGTGAGTGTGGAGCAGTGCCAGAATGAANCCCCCTCATGACACCCCACCATCATCCAGCGCTATTCCCACTTGCAAAATGCAAAAATCTGGAGGGAACCAGCCAGGGAACCGGGTCCCCAATGGTGGAAGACAAGCAGTCTAACCGCTCGGCCAACATTGCCCCCTCGCAGGTTTCGAGATTAGGTTAATTCACAGCAGGATATGTAGTATCACAGGTACTGTTATCACAATCTTTACATAATTTTTGCTCTGCACGAGCTCCGGAAATATTTTTCTGGGAGTGTGTGAATAATTTTGGACATGTGCGAGTTATATTGACAGTGTACCAAGTTTTCTGATCAGGTGAAAGCAAAACTATTATAAATGTAATGCACATCAGGATGCTAAAAAAAAACATAATTGTGTACGTTACACAATACACTAGCGAGAAACTTAGAACAAATTGTATACCTTTTCAATGCTAATGTTTTGAGGTTATGTTTTAATGTTCACTTTAATACTTTTCTTCAAATCTTTTAGCTTGAATCTAAAAACTTTTAAATCCTAAGTATTCTATAGTTCGAGTATTTGAACAACCTATCTCAAGGAAAAACACAAAGTAAATAAAAGTGTTGGTTCAAACAGGAAACTAAATTTTGTGGTTAACAGTGATCACAGTGTTACACGGGCAGCATGTTTTTTCACATTGTTCATTGCTGAACACAATTTACCACTGACATGTGCTGATCGTGTGGGACCACTATTTAGTAAAATATTTTCCGTTAGTGAAATTGCAAAGAAATGTAGTCAAGCAAGGACATAAACTGCAGTGATAGTGGGAAAAATCGAGCATACTTTGCACCTGGATGTGGTATCAACACTACAGGATATTCCTTTTTATGTTACAAAAGATGGCAGTAATAAAAAATATCGCAAACTTTATCCAATAGTGGTAACCTTCCATAAAAAGTAAAAGCACGAAATTCAAAGTAGGCTGTTGGCAGTGCCAGTTTTGGAAGATGACTCATCTGATTTAAACATTGGTAATTTTTTGCTTGATAACCTCAAAAATAACCTTATCCCACTTAACTGTTAAACATTAAGTGCTGACAATTCCCCAGTAATTGCTGGTCATAATAATAGTGTAGCTGCTGTTTTGAAACGTGAAACTGAAAATTTGATTGTCACTGGTTGCTCATGTCATCCGGTAAATGCGTGTGATGAGAAAGCTGCTGCTTGTCTTCCTGCAAAAGTTGATGACATTTTGATAGACATTTCCTTCTATTTGGAGATAAGTGTAAAAAGAAAATAAAATTAAAAGCATTTCAGATATTGCATGATGTAAATATTATAAAAATTCTAAAAAATGTGTGCACATGATGGCTTTCTTTGGGAAAGTGCTTAACTAGGCGGATGGAACAATGGCAGCCATTAACAAGTTTTTGGCAGAGTGTAGGCCCAAATTTTCATGTGAAAGTCAATTCACACTTCAGAGCTACCAAATTCCCAAGTTCAAAAGTTCAAAAACTGATGGAGAAAGCTCAGGGATGCAGCAAGAAGAAAAACACACAGGCCTCAGAGTCAAAGAAAGTTCTTCTCTATGTGAGAATGAATCAAATGTAAACAAGGATGGTGAACCGAAGACTCATGTTGTCTCTATTTGTTCCTACACCTAGATTTTCATATAATATAAGTCAGAAACAGCTGTGGGCAACAAAAAACATAAAGTTAAGCCACAGACCTTGTAATGACGCAGTATTCTTAATTTTTGGGACACGTGTTTAATTTTTCTTTAGCTTTGGTAAGCTTCATTATATGTTTTATTGGTTTCAAAATGAAAGCCGCAGTGGTTCGTTTCCCGTGATAGTTTGTTTATCGGGCGTCTGTTTACAGTTTCGTTTCGAACGTCGTAGTTTTCAGTTTTTGTTAAGTGTCAGCATTATTTAGATACTTTCAGAATGCGTCAACAAGTTTTGTTGTAAGAGAAGTTTGTTTATCTGCATGTTGACGGCGCCGTTTTAGTTCCTACAACGCAGTTTCGATAACGTGTCTGTTTTGATAACGCGTAGAGAGCGTGCATGGCAGCCCACGCCAGGCCCTTATCTGGGAAGAAGGGGGGTGATAGGCAGCACAAATACACATGTGCCTGTTGTCCTTGAAGCAGTGCAGGTCAGTTGATATCAAGCAGTCGTCGTACAATGCTCACCTAGGCCACGTCGGGCGTGACGCTAAACCCCCACATCGGCAAACTAGACTTTACTCGAGTATTTCTCCGCCGGTGTGGGAGGTCGCCGCATTTATTATTTATTCGGGCCAGTTTTTCAGAACATAATAATTAAGTAAATGACTGTGGCGCTGTGATGCACTTATATGGTTATCTGTGAACGTTTCGTACTCTGCATATTCAGAACTTCGGAAGTGAAATGAGTCACTAAATGATAAATAAAAGTATAGAACAAATACTCTGGAACTTGACCTTATTTCATATGTAATTGGCGTCCATTTTACTGAGTCTTGTGTTCCACCTCTGAGCTAGTTGAGTGATAAGTTACAGCCGAGTGACAACGTATAGTCGGTTCTGTAACTGTAGCATTCAACGTTACAACCTAAGATGAAGACATTGGCCCATGCACATGTAGAAAAAAGTCCATCAGCACAGCTTTCTAGAGCTGAAAGATTGTTCATGTTTTTATCAACTGAACTGAACGCAGTTAAGTCCTGATGTAACAAACATGTAGGTAACAAAAACAGCGATCCAAAGTTAAGTTTTTCGCAAACCATCAAAAAAATTCCAAAAATTTATGAAAAGAATAAAATATCTTTGCTAAAATGGAAAAAATTGCAATGAAAATATAATAAAAATGCATTCACTGACCAATGGCAATGATATGTAGATATTTCTCAGTCTGTATCCTTAAACCATCCGCTGGAAAAAAAAAAGTTAAAATCAGTTTAAAACTACGACAGAGGTGACCGCACGCATACCTAACGAATTAGACTTTGTGTGACACATGAAGTTACTAAGGGCTCCTTTGTTCTTCACCCCTGCCTCCCCTCCCTGGCCATCGCTCCCCTAGTGTCTAGCTGCCATCCAACCACGCGTGCATAGCAACAGCAGTAGCCAATAAAAGTGCGGGTTACGGATCTTACCATTTCTCACCCATAAGCACCTTTTATCTTTGTGTGCAGTGTTTGATATGTTTTTCAGTAGTGCTGTTGTTATAACAGTACTACTGAACTTGATCTTTGGCTTTTCTTCTTTGATTTTGATTACAGATTGTGATTGGAATTGACTGCATTGCCTGTTAACGACCTGCTTACGCTATTTTTAATGGAATACTACTTTATTTACGGTTTTGGATACAACACAACACGTCAATAATAGCGCCAGCAACCCGCTTTGCTTTTTTGTCGCATGTGTTGCAGTTGCTCTTGAAAAGTAAGTCATGTCTTTCACACCAGCTGTGTGCATGCCTGTTGGCTGACTTTCCGTGTGCTGCTACGGGCCGTTAGTGCATTGGATAAATGAAGGCATAATTGTCGTGCAGCGTACAAAAAATGGTTTGTTTGTTTATTTCATTTTAGTGAGAAAGTTGGCCTTCACACTGGCTAAAAATGTACGCTGGCAAAAATTATATCAAATGTACGTGCCACAATATTTACATTTTTTGTGGTGGTAAGAAGAGGTATACATCCTTGTAGGATGTATATTTCTATATGAAAGACTCCTGCTTATTGAAATTAATTTGTTTCATTAATAAATTGTCTTATTTTTGTACAAAAACGCTTTCGAAAATGAATTCCGCACTCGTTATAATATATTTTTATTCAGAATACTTCTTACTATTTAAATAAATAAAAATTTTGATAAATCATTCAAATTTTGTATAAAAAGGCTTTCGGGAAAAATGGATTTTGCACTTACATTATTTTCATTAACTACAGATAGTTTATAGTCTTGTGGGGTACTATTTCATTTGCAAAACATCTGCCTAGTGAACTACTTTAGTATTTAAGTTAAATAAAAGTGTTATTTTGCACCGTCAATGACTAAACACGTTCTTAACTTGAAAGAAACACATTTTTATAACATGTTGGTGTTGGAGTGTTAAAATATTTAAATTTGAAATTAACGAAACAGCAAAATAGAGAAAAGATTTTTAGTAACCTGACATTTTATTAAATCGGGATGTTCTATCGGGGTTCTACTGTAAATAATTTTGTCTGTTTCTTATAAATGTAATTCCTTTGTTTGAGAGAAATAATGTATTGATGCAGTCATTTAAACCCCACATTCACAAATAAATATCAGTTCTGTGGGATCTTTTGAGGGACCTACTGTCCAAATTTGTTATTGCAGGTGTGATTAAATCATCTGGGTCACTTTTCGACATTAATTATCACATTCAGAGCAATCAGAAAAGTGATACAAATTTGGTGATTGGGAGTCACTCAAAAAAAGCAAGTAAACTGGATGCTGAACAGATCAAGTTATTTTACTGTTGGGTAAGGAGGAATTATGTGGCTGCAAGTGACTACATTATTAATAAATTTTCTCTAAAATATAAATTTCTGACTGATGCAGTAGTAGTTTGCTTTCAGTTTATTTCCGAGGAATCATTTTCTAGTGCGAGGCATTTTGTAAATAAATTACCAACCCTTTTAACAGCAAAAGGTCAAGCTAGTGTTGGTGAAACAGATGTCTTGGAGTAACAGTTTTGTTCCTTGACATCCCAGAGGAGGCGAGAAAGAAAGAAAGAATTTATACAAAATGGTCTTTGATTGGGCAATTGAGGGGTTCAGATGGCAGGTTAAAATTTGATAGGTTGGCACATGTAATGCTGAGTATTTTGTCCATTCCACAGCAATGCTGGATGTAAAAGAATTTTCAGCCAAGAAAAAAAAGTTAAGAGAAAAAAATGGATTGTATAAACAGTAAATATGTACAGGTAAGGTGCTTGAAATGTAAGTTTGTTGAGTATTTTTTCCTGCTGTTGTTATTGGAAAATTTGTCATCGACATAAGCAAACTGAACTTAAGGGGGTAGTATCCTTAATAAATTTGCTCATTATTGTGTATTTTCGTTCTCGATCTTTCTTAAGTACACTATAAGATCATAACTAAGTACTTACAAGTCCAGTTATTTGTTTTTTAAATACGCTTTTAAGGATTAATTAAGATTTTGTTGTCCATTTATTTGCAGCTGCTCCATGATCTGAGGATATTTTCACGTGTCAAACATGCATTTTTAAAACTAACTTGATTGTATTCTGTGCTTTAAAGTGCCTTATTTTTTTGTTTTTCATTTGTAACCCACTGAAAACAGTTCCCCTGTACTTCTCGAAACTTGAAATCTCGACGTGCATTTGAAATTACTACTACAGACAAACAAATGGGAGCACAAAGAAACTAAAGATGACAAATCACGAGGGAATACACATAGATTCAATTAGTGACCTGAGTAAGTAGTAAAAATAATAGCTGGTGGAAATATAACAGCAGAACAGGTTTTTAGGAAAAAGGCTAGTGGAAGTGGTGCCCTCCTCACTCTGTGGCCACTGTCCGAACTCGGTGAAGGCCTTGCGTGTATGCATTCCCCTGGGGGAGGGGGAGAGGAGGGGGTGGCCGAAAGTGCACAGGGAGCAAACAGCGAGAACGAGTTTCGGTATTCCGTGGGTTTTTGGGGTTGGGATGGGGGAGGGGGTGGGTAGTTGCCTGTAAACCATGGCTTGGCGAGGAGCCTAGCAGTTCTCGGAAATGTAATGACGACTGACAATAATAACTCTATCCAGCGCTTCTTCAGCTAATTTCTCTCTATACATAAATTCTGTAGGAAGGAATTGCACTCTATATAATTTTTTTTTGGGTAGGGTTATGAACATTTTTCCATTTTCATTTTGCATTTGCATTTTCATTCCTAAAAGACAATCCCAAAAGTTTAAAGCATAGCAAATTTTTTTTCCAAACAAAAATAAATTTTGAATATTCTGAACGTACGAGTATGTAGATGTACTTTACAACTTCACCCATGCACAAAAAATCTTAAATAGCTACCTGAATCCAGTATTCTTAGATAACTAGGGATGTTACAGATTACTAGAATTGCAATAAAAAATATGTGTAACTGTAGCAAATATAACTATGGCGAATGAACAGTCAAAGATTGATTTGGAGTTGCGTGTCGATTCGCCGCCGACACATACAACACTATTTATAAATGCTTGTCAAGTATACCGCACTTGGTTATGGTGTAAATATTACGCAGTCTATATTTTTGTCATATGAATTTAACAGCAAAGCGGTTGCTAATTTTTTTACACATCTTTTCACATGCTACACACAAATACTGCACAGACTTAACTATTCCTACAAAAGAGATCGGCAAGCAGTATCTAATAAAACAATTAATTTTTGCATACCATGTACACAAATTTACTATAGATATTGATGATAAATAATGCATGCTTTTACTGAAAAACCTGAGAGATACAGCGAGTATACAATGGTTGTAATAAATAATCGGTAAGGCTCTTCAATACAGCTAAATGAAAAAAACCATGCAGGCTGATGTCGGTTGTATCGACAGTTGCCTTTTACTTTTTTCACCACCACCAAATAACAATTGTTTAAATTTATTTTATTATTAAAATATAATGACTGATAGCCCCATTTCATCAGTAAAAATCAAATAGAGTTGTTTATTTTTTAGTTTCAAACTCAATTGGATAAAATAAGTAATTTTATTCATGTAAACATTTTATAATTGTTAAAAAAAATTCAGAAATTTTGTTTTGTGATATTTATTAGGAAAGTCAAAACGATAAAATACGGTAATGATGTTTCTTTGTTCCATTTTCGTTTTTGTTATATTTCAATCACATATTCTTGTGCAAGTATTTTGCACTAATAAACTTCAACAATGTTACTCAAAAGGTTTTTTTTTTTCTTATTAATCAGATCCTTTGCAAAACTGTCAGCAATTGGAAATCCACTACCTTTGTTTTTTGATACGTTTGTGGAATTCTTCGAAGGCATTTTTCCTAAAACTCGGTATGCTTCTCCACATCTTAAATGAAGGGTTCTAAATCTGAAAACATCGTTAAGCCCATGAGCAGGTATGGAAACAAAAACTTATACAAAAAATGTCAGCGGCTGTAGAAGAGAAAAAACTGGTACTCGAAATAGGTGATGTGGAGGAAGGATATCCTTTCATAACGGGCATTGTTGATGGAACTTGGTACAGGAGAAGTTATGGTCACGGATATTCTGCAAATGCTGGAACAGTAAGTGTGAATGACATAACAACGCAAACACAAGATTTATATCTACCTTTGCTTGCCGGTGTAAAAGGACAACTGTACTTCGGAGAAAATGGCGGGAAACATAAATTATGCTGATGTCATAATTTCTTGGTGCGCCAGTTTTTATATTACAAATAACATAGTTTTTGATGTAGTCTGTGGTTTAATCAAAGAGACCGGCGTATCATGCCTTACATAATTATACACATTTTTTAAAACGGCAGTTTACTCCGTTTATTTAGTAACGATATTGTCGTTATTATTGTTCACTCCTTACTGTGTATACTTAATGTTTTACTTAGAATAATGGGGGAAAAAAGGTTAATTTTTAGTATAGAAAACTATGCTTTTTATTTTCCATCCCAAATTGACAACTGTTTCATAAGCTGGTTATAGGATTAAAGTAAAAATAGCTGTTGGATGAACGAGGGAGACAGAATTATCCTGAGGAAACCCTACAAGTTTTCTAGATACGGAAGTCCAACTGTTGCATTTGCGGCGGTAGCTACGCGACCACCTCTTTCCCAGGACAAACAATTTAGAACTATCAAATAATAGCGAGGTTAATTACGAAATCGTTAAAGAGTAGTCATTAGGAAAACAATTTTTTTGAATTTGTTTGCGATTATTTGAGATTCAAAAAGCATGAAAGACATAAATTGAATGAAAATTTATTTTCAGTTACTACCTTGCAGATAGCAGCTCACTAAGTGACGTCATACATTAGTAAAGTGTCTACGGGTACCAAACACAGTAGTGTTTCATAATTAATTTCGAAAATTTTTGATCTAATAAAATATATCCAGATACGTAGCAGGAAAGTAGTTTATAAACTAAATTGAAAAAAATGTATCTAAAAAGTGTAAATAAATACATAGCATTTTCGGTATTTGAGTCAAGAGTCTAGTGACCCGTAGCTGCCACAATGACTTTGGCCATAGAGGCCATTAATAGGTATTATGTATAATGGGACATTTCTTTGTTCACATTGCTAACTCATAGGCCTGAAGAGCTAATTTGGACATGACTTAGAGGTGCAGACATTCAATGGGAGTCCGGCGAGCTTTCCCTTTCAGAATGATCCAGATGATACAGCCGCCATTCTAGTTTCCATTGACCTTTGACGTAGTAATTAGATGTTAACTATTCAAAAGTATCGAAAATTAGAACTAATAAATGAATAATTTATTGTACACAGCAGTTATATCGATCATCCTATTTTAACTTTGGTGTGCGCTATAATAATATCAGCGATCCTGTGGTTCTCAAAGATGAACTACCTACCCCGGTACTGTACAGCTTCCATTATTTTAAACAATGTTTGAATAATGATGGAAGTCTTTATGAAAATGCCTTATTGCAAGACAACTTTGCATTTTTATCATAAAAACTTACTATTTAAAAG
This sequence comes from Clitarchus hookeri, assembly GCA_002778355.1. Taxonomy (NCBI): domain Eukaryota; kingdom Metazoa; phylum Arthropoda; class Insecta; order Phasmatodea; family Phasmatidae; genus Clitarchus; species Clitarchus hookeri. The sequence continues at coordinate 387,565 of NQII01000410.1, read as the reverse complement.
AAAAGTTGTACAAAAGTTTGAAGAAAATTAATAACATTCATTTCAGGGGCCACTAGTAGTCCGTTGACAAACAGTTTGAGGACCACTGTGCTGTCTTAGAGAGGCAAAAAAGGTGGAACGTAAAGGCTATTCCTACGTTACTGAGTAAAAAAGTTTTATATATTTGAAATTATTACACTTCGCTTTGAACTGCATGTGTAGAGTTAATAAGCTGGAGTAATTTGTAATTGATGTTCGAAAATGTTTTTACATTTTTTATTCTTTCAATTAATTGCATTATTGACAAGATTTTTCTCCCCAGTGAGATACATTAATGCCCAATAATTTGAATGTATAAAATAATTGTAATACAAATAATTGTATATATATATATATATATCTATCTATCTATCTATCTATCTATCTATCTATCTATCTCTATCTATCGCTCTCTCTATCTCACTCACTCACTCTATATATATATAATTTTTTTTTTTTGCTATTTTGGGAATTATATATGGAACAGATCAAATTTTGTCTCAATCATTGAAACATTTGGCTGTTATGTTCGCACAATCAGTACATACAGCCATTTTACAAAGATAGTACAGTTAGAGCAACATAAATGCATGTTTTCTATTTCTTTAATTTATTAACCTGTGGCCGACTGCACTGCATTGTAATACCCTCGATTGGAAGTAGTGTTATTCACTGCTGCTGATGTTCTTTTAACACAATGATAGAAATGTGTAAACAGCTGTAAAGTAAATCAAGCATTGAAACTGGTTAATGATGCCAAAACAAGGTTAAAACAGTCTGTTATCAATTCAATTTTTTTTAGATTATGTAATTTTTTGTGGTAATAAAATGTGTGCACTTGTTTTACACTATCCTGTATATATCTAAGCCACAATCGCCTTTAAACGCAGTTTGTCATATAATGCATTTTCCACCAACCTCTAAAGACATTGGACTTATTGTAAATAACTTGTCAATAACGGTTGAAATTTTTGACATCTACTTGTGCATGGTCACCAAAGCAGAATGTGTATGTGACTACCTGCTGTAATTACAATGCCATTTGTTGCTATAGTTTGTATTTCTATGGTAGCGAAAAAGCCTCCAAAGATTTTGTATTCAGTATATAATTGTTTATTTATTAATATATTGAAGTAAAATATCAGAAAAGTAAGATAACATGTTTTTTTCCCCAGGCTTGCGTTATTGGCGGGAGAAAAGGGAAGATTCTTTACTTGGGTGTTAAGAACCAATTTTGTTGATCATGCAAAAGGGTCATCATACAGGCGACGCTGCTATGGGGCTGCTCTAGCACACATGGATGGTCCTTATATGATAAGTACATGGAAAACCATGACTGGAAACAGCCCAGGAAATATTTGTAAGAAAATCTGTGCAACGCGAGAAAGGACTCTGTCATCTAAAAGACTAAGTTTTTGTGACTAAGGAAAATACCAACGCAAAAAAAAAAGAAGAGAAAGATCGACAAAAATCAACTGGTGACATTTAGTATGGTCCAAATGCTGCAAAACCTGATTTAGCTCCCAATGATCTTCAAAGCCAGATGAACACAATTTTAGGGAAGATGCAGGAAGAAGCTGCTTCTTTGACGCTATGTTCCACATTAGAACGAGCTACCGTTGGACAGCGTGAAAATCCACTGTGGATGCAGGCAAGATGGCAAAGACTAACTGCATCACGATTCGGGGTTATCTGTTGTATGAAGAATGTCACATCTTGCCACAATATTGTAAAAAATATTGTTTGTGGAACTGAACTCTATTTACCAGCTATTATTTATGGCAGAGTTCACGAAAAAAAAAGCCATATACGCCTACGAAAAAGAGAAGCAGACAACTGTAGCACCTTGCAGCATTTTTGTTCATCCTGAGATACCATACCTTGGAGCAAGCCCAGATGGAATTTGTGTTTTTTTGGTCATTTATGCAAAACCGTTTGTCATTTTAAATAATCTTAGTAATTTCAATGTAAATAATATTGATTATAAAGTGCTTGTATTGTGATCTGTAAATGGTGTTGAAAAGATCACATTGTAATAGACATATATTGTTATTGATGCTGTAAAACCGCTGCCTTGGCCAAAATAAATGTTTAAAAATAAACTTAAATGTTATGTTTGTGACATTTTTATTACGTATTACTAGTACTTGCCTTTCAAATGCAAATTTCATGCTGGTGGTACATGAGTAGTCATTTAATTGAACTCATACGAACACACGTTCTCAATGAAATCGCACACAATGTGGCTGTGTCAAAGTCTGTAAAGTTCCCGTTAAGAGTATGGTCAATGTCAAAATCTGCCGTACAGTTCAAACGAATCATTTATCAGACACGTAAATCAATTGTTTCTGTAAACCCTAGAGAAAAGAATGTGTTGCGAGATTTTCAATACATACTACACTACATGTGCATAAAATTTTACATAAAAAATTTGGACTTTGGTTGGTTTGAAATTGAAATTTGGATCTGGAAAAATAGCAACTAACCTCGCAGCATTTTTTTGGTTCCGTGACCATATTTTATTAGTTGTACTCACTTTGGATGTAGTAGATTTATCTACTAGTATGCTGACACAGCTGCCCTGTTTTGGCAATCATTTCTGTTCGCCCAACTGGGATTTGACTGAACAAGAGTGAAATTATGAACACGTACATTGGAGTTGAACAGCAAACAAGTACGTTGCCATTTTGTAACAGTTATGCTTATTGTGTAACAAAGAAACATTGAAATCAAAATCGGCAATTGTATTATAAATTGTAATTTATTAGCAGTTTATTGAAATAAATAGTAAGATTTATAGCAATAGCGAAAATCATAGTCAACAATAATAATTACTGTACAGAAAACAATATTATAACAGTGATGTTTTCATGTTTATCGCTCGTCCTTTGTTCCATACTTCAACCAATCGCCTGACCGGATCGAGTGCTGGCCACACACCATCTGCTATCCTAGTTTCCTCTACATTCGCCTATGTTTACGATTTGGTGACTGCCGAAAATTCTAGTCTAAAAGGGCATTTGCTGTAGGTCGGCCTATTGTTCCGTGTTTGTTTCCTGTTGCCTCGAATGGCTAGTCCAGTACCGATCCGTGTGACCTGAAATAGTTGTTTGAAAAGAGTGAGTATTTTTATAGCCATAGTTGACTTTGAATGGCTACATTCAACATATTACAGGCAATACGATTGAAAAACATATGCATCAGTGCAAGAAGAAAGTCTCTTTCACAAAATGCATATATTACAATCCGTTAAAGCCACGTTTACACCACGCCGTAATTTAACTTTATCATGCTTTTTAGTTTATCTTGTAACGTCATTTATAACGGTCTTAATGAGGTCACATTTGTTCTTAGTTACTTTATTGTTAGAACACATTTCGGCATGTAAGTGTTTCCTAAGTTATTATTTTGTTAACATAGCTGCATACTTGACAAGCAAAAATATTAAAATTTACTTGCGATGAAATCTGGTTTTATATTATATACATCAGTGTTGTCAAAACGGATTCTACACATAATTTGATAGACCTAGTCACGCTGTGCCAATAAGATTTCAAATGTGTTTAAAAATAAGTTAGCAATGCTGCCAACTTGAATTTATAAGGAGTTTTAATATTTACTTACTTCGCAGCTATGCTGTCCTTTTCTGTAACTACGGTACTTGGAGACTAGATAAACTCATGATATTGCATCATGTTTATACATTTGTTTTTACAGTAAATATTGGGTTTTGTCTCTGCCACCTGAAGGAACGGGGTCGCGGCCCACTAGTTGGTAATCTTCGTAAGTTCAGCTGTCGGATCGCGGTGGGCAGCTATGTTGTCTGCGAGGTATTGGTAGCACATCCATACCAGTGATCTGCCGCCATCATTATTATAGCCTGTGGAAAACATCAGAGGCCTCGTTTGCCAGGTGGATCGACTACCTGCATCTTCTAGAGACAGGGGTACTAAATAAGGGCGACATGCCCGTCGGCGTCCCGCTTTTGCCCAGACAATTTCCTGTTCTTAGTTTCATTTTGTTCGCAAGGTAATTGAAGATGTAGACGAATGTATCCAATGAACCGCCAAAGGGCCTTCTGGGCGATGGGATGGTAGAATCGTGTGGAGTACACCAGGCTGGCCCCGATGAAGGAGAATAACAGTAATTAGTTAACATCCTAGTTCTGGTTTTCATTAATTAATTGAATTATAGACACATTGCCTGCCTCGGTACCCACAGTGTAATTCTGCTCGTTAGTCGATTCACTCGTATTCCATTAGCATGGTCGCGGCACCCTCTTTATTCGTTCACTCCCCGGACTAACTTGCGTGTTGGCTTGGAAATGATGTTAGAGAAATCAAAAAAAAGTATATTGTGGCTAAAACTTATTTTGTGCGACATGAAGTCTAGTTCTGTGTTCCGTATACAAGGACGTTTGTAAATAATTAAATTTTTACTTTTCTAAATTTAAAATAAATTATATTTTTTATAAGAAATAATAGTCTTCCATTTTTAGTTTGCTCCTGCATATTGGATTATTTTCCTAATGGCTACTTGCCAACTTGTACCTCCCGTTGAAGACCCGTAGAAGTCTGTGAGTACTCATGCTAACATCCCCTAGTTGGGTTTGATTAATTCCTCGCATTGTAATTGAATGTTTAGTACACTAACTCCAGGCTACGTTCCCCATTCAGGTGTTGCCCTAAGCAACCCCAAATATAATTTTTTATTAAGGCAATAATTCACTACCTGTTAAAAATAAAAATGTTATGTTCAAATAAAAAGACCAACATTTTCTAATTCCTGATATTATGTAGTTACCGATCCATATATAAGTATTTGAAAAAATACCCTAATGCAGTTTGACCATAAACAAGGGTACTGCGCCAACAGTGTCATATTACCAATTTAAAACTTTGCGTAAATAATTGTGTCATTACAGAATAGTATAGTATAGTGATGGTTTTAAAAAACTTAGCTTAATTAACTTTATTTACAATTTTTCTAATATGAAAAAGTCAAAGGAAATAAGTACTGAAAAGTCTCGTAAAAGAATAAACAAGGCCGTGGGCCACAACTGTCTGAATGTGTATTGTTTGACGGATAGCTCGTCGCTTCCCGCAACGGACAATAAAAAAACTCAATTTAGTTTGGTTTCATGCTCCTCATTTCCCCTTATTGTAATGTATCTAATGAATGACAACGGTGACTCAACTAGACCTAGCAGCACGGTCAGTCACGCTGCTTTCCTTTCTGAAGTATGAGTTGTGACAGTGACGAGGATGGAAATGCAGGGAAGTGTGGTAGGNGGTTTCATGCTCCTCATTTCCCCTTATTGTAATGTATCTAATGAATGACAACGGTGACTCAACTAGACCTAGCAGCTTGGCCAGTCACGCTGCTTTCCTTTCTGAAGTATGAGTTGTGACAGTGACGAGGATGGAAATGCAGGGAAGTGTGGTAGGAANCCATGTACCCCTCCCTGCATGGCAAATGAATTAAAACAAATAAATTATATTTCACTGCAAAATAACTAATAATTTTGATACAAAATTCAATAAATAAGGCAATTAAAATTTATTTCTTCACGGTTGCGAGCTACACTACACTCAGGCTCAGTGCTTACTCATTATTAGACAGCAAAATGTGTGGAATAGGACCTTATAGGATATCAATTTGTTCACCCGGTATCTATTTTTAGAGTACCTATTTTTGGAGTACAGTGTTTGGCGAGAGAAACTTGATGCATAGCTACTTATTTTTTGCCTGATTTCCTGCAATTTTCCAACTTTTTTGTTACAGAAGTTTATACAGTTCCTCAAAAATGGGTCTTTAAAGAGCGTGTAATTTATTCATTTTCATATTTTAGGAAGTACTGTTTTATCTTCGCTTTTTAAAAAATATTGTTTTTTTAGGTAATAACTAGGGATGGGTCGAATAACCAAAAATGTCGATTCCGGTTCCGGTGCCGATTCTACAATTTAAATATCGGTTCCAGTATTCCGTTCTATATATTTTGAATACTTGCCATTTGCTTGCAACTTTATTAAACCAATGCAGGTAAAATTCATTAAATGTTTTATTTAACCATTATATGGAAGAATTGAACAATAACAAAGTGTGAAGATAAGTTTTAATGTATACAGATAAACTTGTTGTATTAAATTTATTTAAGGTTAGTAAATTTGTAAAAAATTATTCTTTTTTCACATTAATATGTGGTGATTGTGATATGTTTGGAAAATACTTTAATTAAATAACTCATAGCCCTCAAACCAAAACATTGTGGCATGCTGTACAATAAAGGTATCCTACAAAGGTTCGTTAAAAGAAGGTCAACAGCTGTTGTGGGCGGCCGCATTTCTTATCTGTTATTGCTTCTTTAATGATGTCCCAGACAGCCTTTTTTTTTCTCGCCTTTTACACAGTGACTCACTGGTTTTTTTTTTTGCTGTGCTGGAATGTGACACCTCGAAAAAAAAACCACTCTTCTTCCTCTTTTATTCATGGTCCATGGCCATCCAGCCAAACAAAGAAGGCTTGGAGGAATGTATCGATCGGCTAGCAGTATTGTTTACAGAGGAGGGCTGAGAGTTGAGAGAGAGAAGCGAGAGGAATGTTGATGTAAGAGTGAGAGATGAGATAACTAATCCCATACACTTCCCTCCAAACATCCTGGAACAGTTTACGACTACCACTTCTTATTTGTTTTTCCGTGTAAAGCACACACCCCAGAAATTTTTTCCTTTGTGTTAGGAAGAAGGGGTGTGCTGCTATACATGAATAAATACCATAGTTATTTTTGTAACAACAGAGTTTTGCCATTGCTGTGTAGAACCAAGAACAGAGTAATTGTTGTTAACCTAAAACCGGTTCCGAGTCAAACCTCAAGAAGTGGTATAAATTGGAAAGGAAGAACCGAACCGACCCATCCCTAGTAATAGCATATTAATTTTCTCTACTGAAGTGACTTATTGTGCCATAATTTGATGGAGCCGATGTTCTAAAGGTTTGAAAATAAGACTTTCAGTATAAAAGTACTTACATTACAAAATATCAGGCGTAATCAATGTACGTTATAACAAGATTTTACTGTATTAATATATTTTTTTTAAAATAACAAAAGAAAATTTATAAACATTTGTTTAAACATTTTTATATTTTTACACTATAAAAATATTAATTCTTACATGGTAAACTGTGAAACAAAACACAGCTTGTCCAACGTGTAGACAAAGAAAGACACATGACAGATTAAAACTTACATAATAAACATTTACAATAATACGGTGGAACCCCGTTATAACATTTCTCAAGCATGTCACCCTTATATAAGGGAAATCTTTGTATAGAAAAACATGTTTGCGGGCAGCTTATTAAGCAGGAAAATGTTATAAGTAGGGATGCTGTAACAGGGTACCACTGTAAGTAAACAACATTTTGTGCAATTTTCAATTAAGTAATTAGGTAATTGCATTTGACTTGAAAAGGCAACCACAATTAGCAAGGTATACCAAACACGTGATTTTTGCTTAGATAAAGCCACCAAAGGAAAAATAGGAAACTAAATCAAGTGACTATAGTCGATTCACGACTGGAAGAAACTTTTGAAAATCAACCTTTGAAAAAACACCCTAGCCGTTAGCTACATGCATATAACATTACAAACAGCGGCGAGCGCGGATACAGTTATGCCGTTAGGTTGCCAGCACAAAGAGAGGAAATAGTTCTAAAGTTTTAACGTAATTGTTAATTTATCGCTTACAAATGGGTTTCGAAAAGACTTGTATCTTATTATGCTAATTATTAATGACGTGATGCTAACGTACTTTGATTTCAATGTTTCTTGCATACTCACAAGATCACGCTCAAGGTGTAAGTAGAGCGGCCATTTGTTTACAAACCTTCGTTCCGTGTGTTGTTGACTGGCTGTGGTCGATACACGTACCAGAGAATTGGCGCGATTATCTTGTTTAACCAATAATAATTCATTTACTTGTTTTTTTTTTTTGCTACTATCCTCTCTTTATTATTTATCGTTGTGCCGATTTCTTTCGTTTCTGATATCTGTATAAGAGATTACTCGTAGTGCGTTCTCACGTGTTTAATATTTTTTAAATTTATTTCAGGTTTGCTTAAAATTTTATTTATTTTATTTTACGTTATATGTTGTGGTAGTTTTTGTGTGCAGTCATGAGTTCTAGCAAGGTGAATAAAAGAGAAGTCACCAACGCCAACAGGACATCATTAACCTCACCGAATCGTTGTATTCCCTATTTAGGAGAGGGGAAATGAAACCCTGCAACGTCGCGGAAAGAGCGGCAGAAATGTTGAAACGCTTCAGATCCACAGTTCTAAGGTATGTTAAAATATATGTAGTATTAACCATTGCGTTTACAAGTTGTGTGTGCTAAGGTTAATTATGTTGGCCTACGAAATGTGTTTACAAGACCATTAAGAAAATTTGTTAATAACTTGATAACATCGTCGAACGTTGTCTACGTGTATTTTTAACGTTTTATTAGGGTAATTATTAAGTTTAGGGGGCTTTTCTGTAAAAAATTACAATAATTTCACGGAAAATGGTATATTTCCACTCAACTAATGATGCAGAACACGAATATACGACGGACATCAACGTCCGACTAATTTCGTAATATGTGCCCACCTAACCTAACAGAACCTAACCCCACGATGGGTGAATCACTATTTTACATTTTTAAACTAAACTAAGATTGTTGGGTTTTACACTAACCTAGGATTGTAGGGTTATATAGACTCAAATGTGAGTGTATGAATCACCTAACCAAAAGGTGGTATTACAATGTGTAATTAAAAATAAAAACTACTTTGTGTTGGAATTTGTGTACCCCTGCGAGGGATTCTTCATAAACAACCCAATATATACAGTGGAAATTTATTATAAAGACAACTGACAATGGTAAGGAAAATTGCCTCTATAGTGAGTTTGTTATAGTCAATTAATTTTATATAGGTTATGGAGAGATGGTGCATTTTAAGATTCTGAAGAAGGAGCTTGTTTTGTATTTATAAGTTACATTGCGGCATTAATTGCCATTGTTATACGTCACTAAATAGATTACAGTCGATATAACTGGAACTTCCCCTACTATTAAACATATCTGTATCACTTCACTAAACATGAGAGGACATCGTAATCGATGAAATCGCAGTCATAATCTTTTAAGAAAACAATTGTGTATTAATGCATTTCCCCAACACCACTGTTCTACAGCCATTGTCTTTTAGTTATTGTAAATTATCAGTGTCATATTTTTCACTTTCAGTGCTACATAGCCAACCTAATTTGCATAATTTAAAAAGGACCATAATTCAGTTACTGGGTCAACTACAGTTACTGATACCAAAAACATACAAGGGTTTGTTTACAAATGATGTGTGACAATGTGATATGCTCTGCCGTGTGTTAGTTTAGGTTAGTTTAATAGGTGGCAGGTATTGGTTACTATATAACCCTACAATCCTAGGTTAGTTAAAAAATGTAAAATAGTGATTCACTCATCGTGGGGTTAGGTTCTGTTAGGTTAGGTGGGCACATATTACGAAATTAGTCGGACGTTAATGCCCCTCGTATATTCGTGTTCTGCATCATTAGCAGAGTGGAAATATAAGATTTTCAATGAATTATTTTTATTTTTACAGGAAACCCTATAAACTTAATAATTACCAAAATAAAACGTTAAAAATACACGTAGACAACGTTCGACGACGTTATCAAGTTATTAACAAATTTTCTTTATGTTCTTGTAAACACATTTCGTGGGCCAACGTAATTGATCTTAACACACACAACTTGCAAACGCAATGGTTAATACTACAGATATTTTAACATACCTTAGCACTGTAGATTTGGAGAGTTTCAACATTTCTGCCACTCTTTCCGCGACGTTGCAGGGTTTCATTTCCCCTCGCCTAATTAGTGAATACAACGATTCGGTGAGGTTAATGATGTCCTGTTGGCGTTGGTGACTTCTCTTTTATTCACCTTGCTAGAACTCATGACTGCACACAAAAACTACCGCAACATACAACGTAAAATACAGTAAATAAAATTTTAAGCAAACCTGAAATAAATTTGAAAAATATTAAACACGTTAGAACGCACTATGAGTAATCTCTTATACAGATTTCAAAAGCAAAAGGAATCTGTACGAGAAGGTTAGCACAAATTAAAGTCATACGTTATGAAAAATCAAATAATAAAGAGCTGATATTAGTATAAAAAAACCGATAAATGAAATATTAGGTTAAACAAGAATCGCACAAATTCTCTACAGTACGGCCATCCGGGGGCTTATGAGAGATTGGCGTTGCCATGTTAATGTTGTTGGATGGACTCCTTGAATGTTGACACATTTCATTGCAAAGTATTGTGTCTATAATATGTAATCAAAGTGAAAGTTTTTCTCCCCCACCCAATCCCCCAGTCAAAATCAAACCTATATATACACACACACACACACACACAGAGAGAGAGAGAGAGAGAGAGAGAGAGAGAGAGAGAGAGACACAGGCACGCACACGAAACATCTAATTTTTAATACTCACATTTTGGGTTTATATAATGAAATGTTTTTCGCTTGCATCACATATTCTTTTGTGTGAAATTCTCAAGATTAAAAACTCACGCTTGTGGAATATCCAGTAATAATATATACGTTACTTTTATAATCGGTACGTGCATGTACACACACATGTACACACACACAGTGGAATGTAAACATTGCCGTGTGACTGCCACATGGCAATGTTTGTTTACCCTTTGGCAGAAGGATACAAAATNACAGTGGAATGTAAACATTGCCGTGTGACTGCCACATGGCAATGTTTGTTTACCCTTTGGCAGAAGGATACAAAATTGGCTTGAAAGTAGATCTTTAGCAGGGCTTCAAGAAAGTCTCTTCCAGTCATGAACCGACTATAGCATCCTTTCCAAGAGCAAAATGGATTGCAAATACAGTCTGTGTGTGGTTCAACACTTATGTTAACTTACACTTACTTGAAAATTATCTTCAAACAAATTTAATCAGCAGGTGTCTGTTGTTCCACAAACATGAAAATACCTTAAGGTATTTCCCACAATAAAAAAATATTCTGGCCCACTAAGAAAGTTTTAAGAAAAACACGAGCTGTCAGAACAAAGTATTTACAAACTCCTAATGGTACTGTACATACAATACATAATACACACTTGTTTATACTGCACAACCACATGATGGCTTGGAAATTTCATTTAGTTCAGCTAACACAGTTCATGAAAACTTACACATTTATGTAACTGTCCAACAACTCTGTTTCAACAAATAAATTTAAAAGGCAGAGGGCAACATGTCATCAAGTAACTGCTGAAAATTGATGATGTTTAAAAGGCAATTTCTCAAATGATTTGGATTGCCTCAATCACTGCACATTTCCAACATTCAAACACACACAGCACCACTATTTGCCTTCACACAACCCTAGTTGCTTCTGTCTCTTACCAAAGAGTGTTCTTGATTTACTGTGATCATTAAGCATATTGTCTTTCCTCCATTTACAAAGAACAATGGGGGAGGAGGGGAGGGGGGAACAAGCAAATTAGTGAAAAGCTAATTCCTGTGTTTTAAAAATTATTACATACTCTAAACATAATATTTTGACTGTGATTGCAGATTCTCAATTCTATACAACGTCGATTTTAAGTAGCTTAAAATAATATAATTGTGCATATTTTACTTATGAAACACTGCAAAACACACATTTAATCTTATAAAGGTAGTTAAATTTATACTTATGTAGACAGAAACATACACCAACAAAAGGAAACTCACATAACATTTTGGGCACTGAAGACACTGCAAACAAATATTAACACACAGCATAAAATTCCCTCTGGTGTTAACATGTAGCACATTCACAAACATTTGTATTCAATAGCAAATAAATGCAAAAAAAAAAATTACAAAAAATTTTTTTAATAGTTTTAAAGCACTCTTTACTTACAAAACTAACCAACTAGTAATAACTGTTTAGGGAAGGGGGGAAAAAAACTACTTTTTCAGATATTTCTCTCCCTCATCTAAACTATTTGTAACCAGTCAATTAAATTAGTAACTGCTATAAGATTTAAAAATCAGAAATCGTTGTTAATATTTTTCAGCAGACATCATAAAAACATTAGTGTTTAACATGGTTGAAATGAAAAAATTCCACATACTGTATTTACATATTTTTGCTCCTACTTTTAAATTTGCTATTATTATACAACATTTATACAAAACAATTATGAGTAGCATAAATCTTTAATACATAAGCACATAGAACCAAATACATTAATGGGTTTTCATATAAAAAAAACAATGCTGCAAACATGAAGCTGGATACATGGATGAGATGAAGCTAGTTATTCCATGCCAGGACCCATTTTGAGAATGTACAAGATGAAAAGCCGACAGCAGCATTCTGAGAAATCCCCATTCCCCTACCCCACAATAAACCACACAAGCATATGTCACATTGCCAACAAAAAAAATTCCCCATTTACAAACTGCTAGACCACTAGAGGCCTAGGACTGAACCACGGACCTCTGAAACTAGAGGCCAGGTTTTAAGTTTCAAGATGACCACAGTCTATTTAGTTTGTTCCCTCCTGGTAAAAAAGTCATCTACAGTCACCAAACAACACTTGTTTTCAAGGGTTATGTGAATATTCAGTTACCTGAAACAATAATGAAAAATCATAACTTCAATTATTGCTTTTGGTAAGAAAACTGGTTGCTGAAAGTCTCAACAAAACAAAAAATCCTAAGTTCAACAAATATTTAAGTAATTTCCAAATACTTATTTAGTTGACTAATAAAAAGTTTTGCTGCGAGAATCCAATAGTAAGATTTATTATTATAATTGTAAAATAACCTCACAAAACTAAACTTGAAAACTGTTGGCTTACATATTTTATTTTTTGAGATTCTTCAAGGGTTTCATTACAGCATTTCTTCCTTCACTAAGCAATCCATCCACTCATGTAATTAATTTTTGATGTGCACTTAACCAAATTATTTTTGAAGTTCTGTTATATCTTAGACAACTAATGGTATCATCCAAGTGTGATTTGGTATTTTATCAGTTCATTTGATAATGTGCAACAGTATAATCAATAATGCATAAAAAAAATTATTTCAATTTCTAAGATTTCTTTTAACTTTCATTAAAGTTAAATTCTCGTAAAACTATTTTTTTTTTGCTATTCAGTTTTATGATATTTGGTAACATATTTTTCATTTTCTTTTTGTTGTAAGCAAAAAGTTATGTTTGCACAACCCAATTTTATTCCAATCTGAATTTAACCTTTTATTGCTAACTTTTAGTTAACTCAACGCCTTTAAAAAAAATGTGCCATAACTACACACAAAGAATAATGACTATTGGTAACTACCCAAGAGATGAAAAGAAAAAATTATGATTCAGACAAACAATATACACATTCATGTAGATTTTGTACTTAAGGTAAAAGCTGAGGTCAGAATACAGATAAAGTCCAACATAATATGGTTGAACATACTGCAGATTTTAGCAATATGACAAAAAAAAGACAAACTAGTGAAAATGTTTTCAACACCTGCAAGTACAGTCCCTCCTGTTTTACCCTCCTTCAAAGCAGATAGTTAGTTGAGAGTAAAAAGAAATGGGTGAGTTGCGGAGGAGGGAAGGTGTAGTAGTGTAATTTGCTGACTGCTGCTCAAAAGCACGACAGGCAAAGCTAATAAATTTTTTATCATATAAAAATTTACACTGCCATTTTGCCAAGTTCCAACATTATGTCCTTCCTCTCTCCTTCCGGTGAAAAAATTAAAACATTTTTCCTTCCTCCTCTTCCACAATCTTCGAATGTTAACATTTTTCACACAACAGGGTGGCATCTAGGCCTCTCCTTGCCTTAGAGAATGGAAAAATGATAGTTAAGTTAACTGTGGGGTCAAAATCTGTACACCTCACTTCAAAATCATGAAAGTTAGAAAAGTTAGGGGATGGCAGCATCAAACATAAAGTAGCTCAACTTTCCATGTTTAAAGGCAATNCCCTTTTGTCCTCAAGTATGGCATCAACATCATGTGTTAAAAACTTGTGACAAACCAAGCGAACCTCCTTATAGACGACTGTTATAGGTGTTTTAAAAAACAAAATGGGAAAAGGTAATTCATTAAACAAACTACATCTTGAGAAAATTCCTAACAACTATTAAAAAACTAGAAAAAAAAAATGGGAGCGGAACATTGAGAACGTACTGTTTTTTAATTTAAACACTGACTGAAGTATTTATTTTGATGTTGGCAGCAAATGATGAAAAGTAGTTCCACATTGTAATGCATAATGTTTAAACTAGTGGCAACTAAAATTTTATTTTATCACATACACGTTATATTAAGATTTGTCATACCCACAACATATTTATGTTTCAAACAATTTTTCAGTCACAAGATCAATAAACACTAATCACAAAGTCAATGAAAATATTAATTTTAACGTGTGTCTATGAAATGACACACAGCAAACAGAAATAATAAACCAAGCTGGGCTCTTAAAAGTGCTCAATTAATTGCTAACTAGCAACAAAAACTAGGGATGGGTCGGTTCGGTTCTTCGGTTCCAATTTATACCGGTTCTTGAGGTTTGACTCGGAACCAGTTTTAGGTTAACAACAATTACTCTGTTCTTGGTTCTACACAGCAACGGCAAAACTCTGTTGTTACAAAAATAGCTATGGTATTTACTCATGTATAGCGCCCCCTTTTCCCCAACATAAAGGAAAAAATTTCTGGGGTGCCTGCAGAAAAACAATTAAGGAGTGGAAGTCGTAAACTGTTCCTTGATGTTTGGAGGGAAGTGTATGGGGTTAGTCTGTTATCTCATCTCTCGCTCTTTCATCAACACTCCTCTCCCTTCTCTCTTCTCTCTCTCTCTTAACTCTCAGCAGTGGGCCGTAAACAACACTGCCAGCTGATCCATACATTCCTCCAAGCCTTCTTTGTTTGGAAGGTTGTGGGAGGGCGGAGAGGAAGAAGAGTCGTTTTTTTTTGAGGTGTCACATTCCAGCACAGCAAAAAAAACCAGGGAGTCACTGTGTAAAAGATGCAAAAAAAAAAAGGGGCTGCCCATACACCATAAAAGAAGCAAAAAAAATAATAATAAATCTGGCCCACAACAGCTGTTGACCATCTTTTAACGAACCTTTGTAGTTTACCTTTATCATACAGCAGGCCACAATGTTTTGGTTTGAGGGCTATGAGTTATTTAATTAAAGTATTTTCCAAACATATCACAATCACCACATATTAATGTGAAAAAAAGAGTAATTTTTTACATATTTACTAACCTTAAAAAATGTAATACAACAAGTTTATCTGTATACATTAAAACTTATTTTCACACTTTGTTATTGTTCAATTCTTCCATATAACGGTTAAATAAAACATTTAATGAATTTTACCTGCATTGGTTTAATAAAATTGCAAGCAAAAGGCAAGTATTCAAAATACATAGAACCGAATACTGGAACCGATATTTAAATTGTAGAATCGGCACCGGAACAGACATTTTTGGTTATTCGACCCATCCCTAATAAAAACCTTTTCCCTCCAAAGAAAAATGTAGTAAGATTATATTGAATTCAACAGAAGTGCTCCTGTCTTGAGGACAATCCTGTATAAAAGCCTGGGAACACATTACTCTATAGCTGTGTGACAACTAATGGTAAAATTTAAATTGTGATAAAACTCCTGCATGGTGAATTTCAACCACGGCCTCCAATACTTTGTGATAGTCTGGCATAAAAAAAATTGAGTAACACTTGTGTACGTTATACCAACGTTATATTTAATTTACTCATTGCTTATCAACAAAGAATTGACTCCATTTTATAATAAATGTTTCTTACTTAGTTTCTAACCATGGGAAATGAGTGTCCGAAAATTATTACAGATTAACACAAACAATGTACACCAAAGAAAAATACACACACTAAAGTTCATGAAATGTGTACCATTTACAAAACTAAACAAAACCTTTCTACCATAACGTTTTTCAAAGGGCCTTAAATTCTGTACAACATTATATGCACCTCAAATTCTCAACAACAAGCATTCTTGACATTATCTAGACAAGCATTTAGTTCTTGACATCAACCACTTTGATAAAGCACAAGTTGCTTTGCTCAGTACTGCAGTGCACTAATCAGGTATTGCCGCACATCTTCGGGGTTGAGCATGAGGGCAACATGTGTGTTGTGGTTGGCGTGGCTCGGCAGGAAGCGGACTGGCGGCTGGAAGTTGTACCGGAGCACATTCTTCACCCTGTCTACTGCATACTTCCTCAGCGTGTTTGTCTTGAGCATTGCGGGTGTGCTGCTGTCATATGTAACATTCTCATCCTGAAACAAGTGCTGATTATCCAGGATCACTTGCCCCATGTCAAATAACACAAGAACAATTACTGTATTTACCTAAATATAATACATTTTAACCTTGTTCATATGGCACCCAGTTCACATGGACACCTCATTTGTACAAACCAATTTTTGGGAATTCGGAATTGGGAAGGGGGGAGTGGTTAAAAAATTTTAAAAACAAAAAACTTGCCATGAAAATTTATTAAAACACAGTTGCAAGCTGCATTAATTAAAAATAATATGGATTACACAGACACTACCCTCACATGATGGGTCACATTGTGAAAATAAAATAATCCCAGCAGAACCTCATTAAAATTTACAGTCATGCGTACATGCGCAGTGCATGAAGACGGCCATTGACCTGTCAGCTGTCCCATTCCACAGTGCAGCACTGGCCTCCACTGGTGCAGTTCTCTTTTCCATACTGTACTATATAACGAGATATGCATTATGCATGCACAGCAAGATACATTCTAAGCCCTGCCCCTTGGCAGTTGCTCCAGCCAATGTTGATAATGTTGCACGCCATAAGTGGCAAAAAAAAAAGTTAGCTCCACCTTGTACCCTCCCTTTTCTTCCTCACCTGTTCCAGGTCCACCCATCTTGTTCCCATTAAAGCCACTTTCCTTACATTGAATTACTGTAAGGAGCCCCAGTTGGAAATTACATTTTAATCATAAAATGTTTACCAATTAAAATAATTATACTTTTAATAAATTGATATTTTATTTTTCTGCAACAATATGCTTTAAAATGTCATTTGCCACTAGTGATGTTTTACTCAAGATTTTAATAGCAATGCGTATTTTTCTAATACTTTTTTGCACCTCTTAGGTATATACACTGACTGAGTACAGTTTTAAAGTGAAAATGTCTACATGTTAAAATACAGCAAGTCCTTGAAATGGTTTGTTTAATGGACACTATTATTTGCTTCCTTTAATTTGCATACAGAACATGAACCTTGAACCTTACTTTAGAGGAGGTACCTGCCTTGTTAGCAGGCGGAAATCACACTCCTGGGAAGCTTTTCCGATTGCTGCTTTGTGTAAACACGTGGTGTATTCTCATGTACATCTAGAAATGCATTTTGGCTCTCCCTGCAAACTGGTGACCTACTTTTCCACAAATGTGCATGGCAATTTTTTTAGTCCCCAGGAAAGAAACTCCAAACAGTTTTGGAACCAACCATGTCCCTTTGTCATGGTGAGTGATCAGAGTAATATAAAATAATACATCTGGTTATGTGTTAACGTTTGCTTTTAGTTCATTGAGGCGTGTCAAAATTTATTCTCGTCAAAGTTGATACATTTTTTTTTGCTCACCGTCTTAATCTATGCAGTGCAGTAAAATGACAATGACAAAGGTTGGGCCTGCCGCAAAGAAAAGTCGGCAACCTATCTGTTCTCTCGCCATAAAATGGATATGCTATGGTGGCAGTCAGGTGATGATAATTTTCATTGGCCGGTTTTTGTAATAAAAAATTGTTTACACGTTTTATATTTTTCTTGTGCAATGTAAAATTTTCTGAGCAAATTGGGCACGAGTAACAAACTGCACATGTGACTCAGGGCATGAAAAGTACAGTTGTGAGAAAAATGGTCACAAAACAATCTATAAAGGGACAATTTTTTTTATGTCAGTCATCTCTAATGCAACACAATGTTAAAATAACACATTTTATAGGCTCCAAAACTTTTTAAGTTTTGAGACAAATAGACTTAAAAAAATTTGGCACCAAATATTTATAAATATCCTAAGCAAAGGTAGTGGTAATTGTCTCCACAGTATGCACATTGTATGGTCATATTTTCCTCTCCGGTACAGCTGGCCATTGGACACAGTAGGATGTCACAGTTCTCCTCATTTAGTGAGGTCATCCGACTGTTATCGGTCGCCATGCTATAAGTTACTGTTCACAGTTTTTGGGTGCCATCGAGTTTTTCGACACTCTCCGAAGTGTTCCGGGTTCAAATGGAACTGCGATTGCTCCTCGACAGTGAGGCTCCTTTTCGGGTGTTCCCTGGTTTTACTAGCTCTACCAGAACTTCGTGAGGCCCCATGTTGATGCCTAATACACTCAACGTGGTAACAAGAAAAGTGTACAGGCCCATTATCCCTCTAGATATTAGGGAAATGGAGTCTCCTTAACGAGGATTACCTTCTTACTTTCGAGATCCTGAGGTCCAGTTTGGCAACTCGATAACATTGCTGACTGAGGATGGTGCAGAAGGGCGGAGGGCTGTCCTCAAATGAGTCCTGACGGGGACAATATCTGAGGATGCCTGCCGAGTGGTTCTGAGTGAGAGCTGTCTTACTAATGGCGCATCAGTAGGCTGCGTCACTGCTGGTAAAACCCGCTTCGGGGCCGTGGGCAGAAGAGGCGACAACGGTTTGGGTATGCTATACCAGGTGTCTCTTGGCGTTCAGGCAGCGGGCACAGAGTTCTAACTGTGTGCTGAGACGTACGTGGCCCATCGTAAAATTGTGGCTTCTTCTTGCTCTTGTGTGTACACCCTGGGGGCGTTACACTCTGGTTCAACAGATTGTGTAGTCTGGGCCCTTGCGATCTTGTCTGCCTTTTTCTGGTCCGCTCGGTGATAGGGAATTTAGGAAAAATAGCTGTGGGAGCACAGCTATGCTACGTCAGTGATGTTATGTTGAATTCAGAGGATAAAAATAAAAGAAGAAAGGGGATTATAACTATTTAAAGGATTTAGTGCGAGGGAGGTCAGGATCTGGCGTTCTCCGTCCAGAAAGGAATGTACTCTTCCTGGGGTCGGTGCCTTGGGGTAAGCCCCTGTCGGAGTCCTATCGCTCTTTCGGCGCAAGAGCATGCGTGCGCTTCAGGAGGAATGGTGCTCGGGTCTATAGAGACTTGGAGAGATGGGCCCCCTGATTTCTCTCGGTGAGAAGTTGAGTGGATGGAGTTACCAGCTACAGACCTCCACTGCCCCTCTGGGTTCACAGCATTCCCCACGTAAGGACCCCATTGCTCTCATTAAGCGGTGTGATCAGCTTGTAGCCTGAGCGTCGTAATGTCTTAATGTGAGTGTTCTTCTCAAGTCTCAGGAGCCTCAGAGAAATGTTCTCTCCCCCCTTGCCACAGTGGCGCTAGCAAGCGGTATTACCAGCTGACGACAAGCTAACCAAGCACTGACAAGAGGTGGGAGCACCCTACAGTGGGGACTTTGGTTCATAACTCTATCGTGGTGATCATGTGTGCACCGAGAAGTAGATAAGTGGATATACATATAGAAGCAAAGAGGGTAAGGGAGTCTAAAGCAAAAGAGAATGAATGAACCAAAAAGAGGTTAACTGGTAGATATATGTTTTCTTCAGTCAACAAAAATTTGCAAGACATTTATCTCTGACCTGTGCCCGCTAATATCTGATGGACAAGGGACCAAGTTTGCCAAGCTGATTGCCACAGGGCAGCAGCGAGATATCAACAGAGGTTCAGGGCGAGAGCGACCCTGGTACAACTATGCCCGGCGCAGACAAGGCACGTGGCCAACACTCGAAGCAAGGAGAAGGTTCCGTGACAAGAGCTTCTACCAAGTGTGTTGAAAAAAACAAATTCTGATAATAGTAATGTTATACACTAAGTCTAACTGCTACTACTGAAGGCAAGCGGTATGGAAAGCGTGTGAAATAGTGAGAGTTGCAAGTGCTGCTCTGTTCAGACCTGCTTGCGAACTGCCCTGTCTGGAGGGCGAGCATAAGAATAAATACTGTGGAGAGACATGGCGAGCGAGGAGTGACTGGAGCAGGCTGCATGGAAGGGGCAGCCTCCTCTGATGTGCGGCGAGTGTGCACATTCGGTTCCTGTCGGCCAGGACAAGGCAAGCGAGGGTGTGGGTCCACCCACTCAGACTGGAGTGCGGCATAGCGTGGATTGTTCGCCTCTCAGGCAGCAAGGAGTTGACTCGCTTGTGAATAAAAATGGTACAGAGGTGAAATGAGCAGCGGCGTTCGGCACTACGGTACACCAGGGGAGCACCAGAGGCTGAGGCTTGGATATGTATCCGACAGCGCTCATGGCATGTCAATTTTTGGTAGTAAAAATATAGCAGCAGCAAAGACAATGGAATACAGAAAATGGACATTGCTTGTAACTGTAATGAATTCTTGGTACTTTTATTAAAAATTGCTATACTGGGTTCTGTTTTGATATACAAATTTACTTATTCAAGTAAAATTTATGGGCTTGATGTTTGTTTACAACTTCACATGATTTTATACCCGAAGGTTACCATTATGTCCGTAACACAACTTCCGATTTCCTATAATGTTATTCCAAGCTGTTAAGCACGTGTGTTGTTGAGTGCATGTAAGCTAATCTTTTTCTGTTTCTTATAAATTTCCAGTAGGTACTGTAATAATTGTGTTAGATTACTAATTTATTATTGTAAATCCATAACTAATACACGTACATAATAAAAGTTGTTAGTAAAAAAATTTTTTGGTAGCTGAGAAACTAAATCACGTGTTCCCTAAACAAAGTATTAAAGTGCAAGGAATCTGAATTAAAATTGAAGAACCAATTCCCAAATTTCAGAATCATAACTGGAATCGTAATCAGCATACTTTAGAAACCGACCTAACACTTTTATTATAGTAAACTCTTGATTGTAGGACCTTTCATAGTTCCCAGGAAAAAGATTGTCATTTTTAAAAGGTCTTTACTAGAAAACCTCTTCAATTAAATATTTTTCGTGGTTTCCCAAAAAAGGGTTGTTATACCAAGAGGGTCGCTATTTCAGGGGTCATAGAAATGAGAGTTAAATTAATAAACATCATCTCATTTCCTCGAGGGAAATGTAAACATGGGCCATATCACCTTGCATGCCTATTTCTGATGCCGTGGTCTGGTTTTTTGTTACTAAGTGGCCACTTTTGCACAACCCTCTTAAATTAATTTATATTTCATTAATTATAACAGTATAAAATTACCCATTTTTTTTGCAGGAAACACAAACACAGGCCATATCACGGCTATTGTGTTAGGTGCATGCACACCATTGCAGTCTGCTTTTTCATTGATTTTAGCTCTCTATGTAGTCTCTCCTACATAACTGGGGTATCATTTTACTTAGAATGTGTTACCTTAATTATAAATTTAGATTTAATAGATACAAATGCAAAATTTTTCCATCAGAGATGTGTGAACATAATCTCATGTACCCAGTTAGCAAAATGTACTGTTTGGATGCAATTTTCAAGTTATGACGAAAAGAAAAAGAGGGGGGGGNNCATGTCGAAATTTAGCAGTAGTTTCATATGTACAACTTGGTCGTACAAACAAATTTTGGGGAACTGTGAGTGTCTGTAAAATCGAAATTTTGACTTATATTGAACAATATTTAAAAAAATGAGGTCAAATTTTGTGATTCCATGGTAGCAAGTCAATCTTTTTTGACAAGACTTACAATTCTTTACAATGCAAACCACTTAACCAAATCTTAAAAAGTAAAAACATAACCACAATAAGCTTAACAATTAGAAGAAAGTGAGACTTGTTTAGGTTTAAATGGATTCAAGCTTTACTCTATCTGTATATTTAGTTATGTTAAACCTTTATTTAAGAGCAATAATTAGATAATCCTGCAAATTATGTGAGTAAATAATTTTTGGGAAATTAGTTTTTTTTCCTACTCCTCCTATATCTCAGTAAATATAGAATGTTTTGGAAAATGCAATGCTATGAGAAAACTTTTACTATATATACTTAAACATATGTATATATACATACACATATGTGTGTATATATATATATACATACATATACATATATATTTACATATATATATATATATATATATATATAAAATGATTCCTGTGTGAATAAAAATGCCAACAATTTGTCAGCAATATACATAAAAATCAAAGTTTCTATGTATGTCTATTGTGCATGTATGTATGCATGCATGGTACTCAACTTAATGCAATGTACAGTTCAAAATGGTCTCTGGTCTCTCACCGGGCCCAAAACCCCTAAAACGAGATCATGTATCTAAATTCTACAATATTGTAATGACGCAATATTATTAATTAAAGGCATACTTGGTTAATTTTCTTTCGTTTACCGAGGCTTTGTAAAATACTATCTGGATTTGAAATTAAAGCAGTGGGGGTTTGTTTATCGTAGTATCATGTTTATTGGGCATCCAATTGCCATTTCACGAAATGTTAGTTTTTATTACGCATCAGCATTAGTGATAGAAGCTTTCCGAACTGCGTAAACAGTTTGTGTTCTAGAATGTTTGGTTATCTTTTACCTACGATGCAGTTCGGTAGCGTGGGAAGAGTGTGCTTGACACATGCTATGCCCATATTTGGTTACGTTTGATTCTCTGCGGAGAGGGGGGTCGATATGCACGCAGAGACTAATACTTTGTGTGCATATCACCGGCGAGTAGTACACTCTCAGTGCTCAAGCAGTCGACATCCAGCACTCGCCGAGGCCGCGTCGGGCGTGGCGCATAACCCCCACACCGGCAAACTTGAATTTGCTCATTTATTTCTCCGGCGGTGTTGGGGGTCGCTGGCTCTGTTTTTCTTGCGATGCAAGTTTTAATGACGTAAATAATCAATAAACCACTGCGGCGCTGCTACTTTTTCTGTTAGTCTGTGAAACCTGTTCGTACTCTGCATACCTGAAGATTGTATGTGAACTGTTTCAATTGATAGATAAATAAAAGTATAGAACAAATAAACCGGAATTTGACTTAATTGTTTGGTGCCTTTTTAAAGAGTTTCATGCTTCTATTCAACTGAGCTAACCGAGTTGTAATTTCCATTCGTCATACCCAGGCGTGGAATGTTACAACATTCAACAGGTCTGGACAAAATTTGGCAGGGATAACTTTCATTAAAGTACTATGTAATGACGCAGTATTATTCATTTTGGGATACGGGGTTCATTTTCTTTCGCTTTGCCAGGCGTCGTAATGTGTATCAGGTTTGAAATTAAAGCCGTGGTAGTTTGTTTATCTGGCATCCGGTTGCCCTTTCACGAAATCTTAGTTTTTGTTACGCGTCATCATTAGATTAGAAACTTTCCGGCTGCATCATCAGGTTTTGATCTAGAAGTTCGATTATCTTTAACTGACGGCGCAGTTAAGCAGGCTACGCAGTTTGGAATAGCGTGGGAAAGAGAGGCCAGCCCACGCCATGCTTTTGTTTGCGGCGAGGAGTGGGGGTAGGCACGCAGCGAAGTAATATACCGAGTGCCTACCATCCACACAGACAGATAACGGACAACGGCCGAGCAGTCGACACTCAGTGCTCCGACAGATAACTGACAATGCTCGAGCAGTTGACAACAAGCAACCAGTGCCAATGCCGCCTCGGGCATGGCAAATAGCCCCCACACCGGCAACTTCACCCTGCTCATTTAATTCTCCGGCATTGTGGGAGGTCATTAGTTACTGTGACGATGGAAGTTTTTCAGGTGTGAATGAACAATCAATAAACGACTGTGGCACTGCTCTGTACTTTTTCGGTTTATCTGTGAACCTGCTCGTACTCTGCCTACCTGAAGATCGTATGTGACTGTTGCATTTTTATGATAAATAAAAGTAAAGAATAATAAACTGGAACTTGACTTCATTATTTAATATTTAAATGGCGCCTTTTTAAAGAGTTTCATGTTGCTATCACTGAGCTAACCAAGTGGTAACTTCCAGCCGTCAATACCAGATGCCGCTACGTTACAACTATATAGGCCAAAATGGGCTCTGGCCCCCACTGGGCCCCAAACCCCCAAAAACCTTAATATATAGTCATGTATCTCAATTCTGCACAGTTTGATTGATTTGAAGCAAATATGGCAGGGATGCCCTTCAGTATCCAACTGAAAATACAGTTTTACTTGCTTTTAAGATGCTAGTGACTTTTTAAGATCTGAAAATGGGCTGTCTCATACAATCGATGGCGTCTTACATTTGTCAGTATATTCTAGATGTCAATAAAAAAAAAAAAGTTGTTTTAAACCTACAAGGCTTTGAATAAATGTATTTTAATACTGTTAATACAAAATTCGTTAGCAGAAACTGCCCTCTGCAGCATAACCCCCCAGGAACGAGCACAAGCCGCAAGACAACTGGCGAGGCATCACCTCTCAGTCACCCCATACACCCTATTTCAGCTACCCTAACAGACCGTCAGCGAGCCGTACCAAGTCGTCGTTGACTTCCGTCAGGGGCTCTACATCCCACTGGGTAAAGCAAACTTGTGGTTCCAAACCCAGAGGACCAGCAGCCCTCCGCAGACTACCATCAGCACCGCCAGCTGCAGCACCACCTCCGCCCAAGGACAAGGCACAAGTTCTGGCTGGCTCCAGCAGCAACAGCCGTGTCAGGA
Source organism: Clitarchus hookeri (assembly GCA_002778355.1). Lineage (NCBI taxonomy): Eukaryota > Metazoa > Arthropoda > Insecta > Phasmatodea > Phasmatidae > Clitarchus > Clitarchus hookeri. Next base: position 362,730 of record NQII01000410.1, on the reverse strand, counting down.
GCTACCCCGGGCCACGGTCAATACAGGTAAACCAGTGGTTGTGTGCAAACCCGTAGTACGAAAGACAGTTATGCCCACAGCAGACTTTGTGCTGTGCTGTCAAGCCACGCGCCCTTGGTTATATATCAGCTGGGGTCTGGCGAGAAGCAAATAGAGTCAGCCCAGTCATATCACCCGTGTCTCTGACAGACACACAAAACCTTGCCCGACCATGACGTCGGTGTCAGGAACCCGATGTCACACGTCAAGTTCCACAACTCCTAGCTGAAACCAACAATTCCTAAGCCACGGGATAAAAATAAAATGGTACAATGCTTGGGAAACCACTAAAACAGGGACAATACTAATGCTACAAACATAAAGAACATTTGTTCACTGGTAAACTTTGTGTAAGAAAAGAGAGTTCTCCGATAGTTTTTTTTTCTTCTTCTTCTTCCTTACTTGCTAGGGCCTTTTTATTTTAACAATGACATACTTACTGTTTCACTCACAACACTGATCCCATTATCTCTCTTCTACGAAGTTAGAGTGTTAGGGTTTAAAAAACCAATTGCAGAAAGTTCCCTACGAAGATTCTACTTACAGCTGAGCTTATACATACATATTTTTACAGATACTGGAACGAACCAATACTTTCTCGCAGATAAAACAGATATCCTATATCAATACAATGTACTCTACAAATCTGAAAGAGAAAAAAACCAGTGCAAATAATTTTTGCAGCCAGTGTTTCTTATTACCTTGGGTCATTTATGCGAAGGAGGTAAAAGAATAGTTTTCTCTACCATTCTTAGTATAAATTGATCACGACTTTCTGTTCTATGTGACGAGTTTTCACTTGATGTTGCAGCTTCTGCTGATTGCTCCAAAACTTCAGATGATGCTGTAGCACATGTCTTAAAAACACATAGTTCTAGTTTTCATTTATTTATTTTGTAAAATATCCAACTTTTCAATGTGTCGTTTCAAGTGGAGTGAGGCAGATTGTCACTACTGCAACAATAAACGAGGCATTTGCAAATATGATTGCCCAACGTCTTATTTTTATTGGCCGTGCTAACTGTAAAGAAATTCCTTTCTACACTTTTTGAATTAATGCCAAATTATTTTCCACCCTAAACATAATTAAATCTTGTTCATACACGTGCATTAATTAAAATTCAATTTGACCTAACCATTATGTTATGACAAACAGTCTAGATACAACAAAAAAAAAAAGTGGATGGCCAACAGATAGCGGTGCCTATATTCATTTGATTTTAAACAAAGTGGTAAGTTACACTTTCAATGATTTTTCAGAGTGATGATAATTTAAGTGTATATAAACCACACACTTGCATGCACATGTGCGCATACACATGTGCACATGCACATACACACACATGCACACACCCACACGCACATGCATACACACAGAGCGTACAGAATAATTATTTTCACAGCATAATATTGTAACTAGCATTTTGATAACCAATTTTTAATTATTGCATCATATTTAAGGTTAGGTTACCTTTGCCCCATACCTATTACATATTTCAACTATAAATTGTTCAATGAGCAGGAAATACACTAAGCAGGGCTCAAAATTGCTGAATTTAATGTGGATAGTGTACATTACCTGTACAAAAAGGTGGACTGTGAACTGGTCTGCATCTGCAGAGTAGATGGTCTCCGGCGTGAACTTGACTGCCAGCTGATTGAAGTGATTCAGGAGTCTCATGTACATCTCCTCCTTCAGCCAGAACGATTTCACTTGCACAAAACTGTTAGCTTGTCCCTGCAACAAGAAACATTGCTGCCAACACCATCGCTGTGACAAACTACACTTCCACCACCATGTAGTTCCTACCTGTCAAAACATGTTCCGTGTCTAATGAGCTCACTGTTGATGAGACGTTAAGTTAACATGTCGCCAAGATCCTCACACAGAAAGAAAGTTATACATTTTGCTGTAGAAATGTTTTATTACTACAACAGAAAGAAGTTGATTACGATTTATAGTTCATTCACTCTAAAATTTTATTTGAGGAGTTGAAGTTTTCTTGCACGGCAAACAGAAATAATACATCATAATGCCAGTGGAAAATAGTACTGAATTAGTCTAATTTGTGATGGTTATATGTTCAAAATATTACTATATTTTCTTTACAAAATACATTTTACGGTCACAATGTATTCGACAATCATCCGTTTAAAAATTCAATATCACAACTGAAATTTTATTTTAATCAAAAGACTGAACTTGTCTTTGCAACTCGCACATCAGTTTCACTGAATGCACTTACTTGTGTGGCTATGTGTGTAATTAAAAGTGCCACATAATTGTGCAGCATTGTTTATGAATAGATGATGAATTTGTTTAACATCTTTAATGGTAATAGTGGCTCTTGTGCAGTACAGCAGTTTAGACATTACAGCATAAATGTGAAGCCTGAAAATGTTAGAAATTCTGGGAAATTGTCGGACAGAATATTTTCTTTCGTAATAATAAAGTATTTCACAAAACTGTGTCTGCTCGATACAAAGGCAAAATCAAGTTACTTACACAACATTTCATAAGTACACTATTATTTTGACAGACAATGTGACCAATGTACACAGTGTATAAACAGTAAATTCTCCCATATGCGAGGCATTGTATCAGCTGATGAGTTGAGGGATATATGTTGTTATGTTGGTGATTATGACTATGAAAGAAAATAGAACTAATAGTTGCAATTAACAACTATAATTACGCTTAAAACATTTATGGTTTAAATTATGTTTTTAATGTATTGTACAAATTTTTGGCTTTCAGTGAATTGGCTTTAAAAACATGTTTAGCAATTATGACAGAGTATGCGAACACTTCCAATCAGTGAAACGTTTTCAGCTAAGTGAGCGCCATTATACATGTGGTCTCTTTTGTCACATTTATGCCAGTACTTAACTGGTTTCATCAAGCATAGATAATTGCAGGAATACCTTTTTAATGTTTTTTCTCATGTGAAATGTAACATTATTGGCACATGTATGGCTTGATCCGCCATTTTCTGTACCACCATGAAGTGCCACAATTTATTTACACTATGAAATTTAAGTTTCATAGTTTTGGGAAACCAGTGAAGTGTCACATTTACTAAATGATCCTGCAAATAAATTCTTTCATATCAGTGGCAAATGTGTTCAAGAATTGCCATAGAATATGTGTTCTGGAGTTGTGAATAGGAATTACAAACATTAAGTCAGTGTGTTTTGTAAATAACGTATTTTGAAACAGTTATTACAATGACTGAAACGTAAGTGGCCTAAAAAAAAACCACCAGTTCAACTCTTTTTTTTATAGTGTAAAAATAACATGTCTAATATATGGAAAATCAAAAAAGTGTAAAACTAATTACACTAAAAATATTTACATACAAAGAGTGTACTTGCACCTGTACCAACAGCAACGTATTTATCACGTTTTGTTGTTTTAGTGAAGTTAAAACTTCCCAGGTTATAATAATTTGAATGTTGCTTCCGTACGGGCAAAATTTTCCAATGTTCCATCAGAACAATATGTTATTCAAAACAATACTTCTCATGAAAGATGTTACACTAAAGTACCCCCCTACCTTTCGCCCTCCTCCACAAGAGACTCAGCAGTATAATTTGGCCATAATAAGAATAAAACAAGTTGGATCATAGCATTTGTTTACAGCCATTGTTTTCTTCACTGACAGAACTGCTGTGGCAGAGGAATACATTGTGGCTGTGCTACTTTTCTACAACTGTAAACATTAAGTGTACTTGTATGATATGGAATATACCCAAGTTAGTACATGCAACAAGATAATTTATAAATTAAAAGCAGTACTAAGTGCACCTAGACGACAAAGTATCACATTTACACAAATATTATTTGATCTAAAAATAATTTGAGTGCAAAACAATGTAAGGTTTTAATAAACAAATAGCACTTATTCTTGCCTTGTTACTGCTGAAGTGCGAGAGGAAGCATGAGAGAGAAAATAATGGCAAGCCAGCTTGAGAAAGACTCAATGATTACAGGCCAAATAGTAATTATTAGCAAGCAGAATTGCTGCACACGGTAATAGGTTACTTAAAATTTTTCACAGAATACTGGCCCAAAATGACTTGGGTTTGAAATACAGCAATGCATCTGTTTAGTGGACCTCTAATCCGTGGAATTTGTATCTACCAGAAAAACCCGAAGAGACAATTATTTTTATCGCAGTGTCCGCTTGCCGCTTGTAGGGCTTGATAAGCTTTGTTCAGTAGGGAGATATACGCAGGTGCAAACAACTATGTTAAGCAAGGGAGTGGAAGTTATATTTAGAATTGTCCAATGGCTCAGCTGCGGAAATGTACTGTAGCAGTGGATCGTAATTTGTGACCGACGTTAACATTTTCTTGTAGCTTGATGTTGATTGTCAGGATTTGTTTTTGAAATGTTTATTTATGAATACACTGTTTGGACTTAAGTGACCTTGTAAAAATGGAGTTGGCCAAATTCTAGATCAGTAGTAATTTCACAGCAGAACTTGATGTAGTTGCTTTTTTTTACTGACCCCTCAACACCAGTGCGGGACCTAGTTCAAATTTCCCGCGCACCTGACTTGATGAGCCTACGTGGATTGTAAACGCTGTCTCAAGGGTTGGCGGTCATCAGCTGCAGGAAGAAGAGATCAGTTCTGTGTTGGACATCATGGCAGCAAGTTGAGTCATGTTCAGCTCCTGCCATTCAGTCATTGAAATTCGTTGTACAGTCCCCTAGTGGAAATTTTATTCTTAGTAGTGTTACTTCACCGCAACATTTTTGGTCCTCCGAGCTGGATTCTTGCAGTTTTAGTGCATGTTTTTGTTGTCATGTTGGTCATGGTGTTTCGGTGGCAAAACTCATGCATAATACAGAGTTCTTTGTGTGCATGTGCTTAGAATATGAAAGAAAACAAGTTTTCAGTGCCAAGAAGAGAATTCATGGATGTTGTGGACAAAGTCAACAGTAAAAGTTTCTGGGGTTTATTTGTTTCTTTCCATCCACCATGTTACTTTGTGTCCACGAGCCTGTGCTTTGTGCACTTGGGGTCTTTGTCATCGTTTGATCCTGCTTTCTCGTTTGTGATTGCTTAATCTGTCACCAAATATCATTAGTACACACTCATTTAGGGTGGCAAGTGCAACATGCATTGCAAACCTAACAGAAAAATTATTTTTCTGCCACATATTTTTAGAAGTTATTTATTTGACCTGGTCATTACTGTGACCAGTTCTTGCATAAACGATATCGTGTGCGCTTGGAATTTGTTCTGTTTCTTGCACGTCTTCATTCTGAAAAGTGTTGGTCGTTTCCATTTAGTGCCTTATAACTTTATTCACTGCTGTTTTGTTGAATACTATTGACAACATTAGCAATTACCATGTTTTGTTTCATACCAAATACGGTTTTCATTGTTTGTTTTTAGGGCAGGGACTGTTCACGATTAACTGAGCACTTTTGAAATCACCCTTTGAAAAATGTCACTGCTCCTACCTCCATATATTTTAACGTACACAGTCAGTGCCCCCAGTAAAGTTGGTAACGACTGAGAAAAAAATAGTTCCATTTTGCAACGTTGAATTAAAAGTGTTAAGTAAATATTTGTGAACAATAAATTATTTATTTTCTTTCTGTTTCTTTTAATGCATATGATTGCCAGGATCAGCAAATTTATAAAGAATTTACTTTCATGATGATTTCATATGTTCACTTAACTGGTGAATGAATAAAGTGATCAGACCCATGGCAATGTTACATAAGGTGGATGAATACACAGTGTGCATACAAGTAGATCTTAAGCAGGGCTCTCAAAAATGCCCAGTTTACAGTGAATAGCCTTTAGTTATCTGGATGGCGTCATAATTTCCTTTTCTCATTTGTTTCTCTTTTGTCTCCTTGTTTGAAGGGTGTTGAATTTTCATCGCCACAAGACTGCTGGGGCACAGGTGACGTTTTTACGTCTTTGTCTGGCAAAGAGTAGCTTCAAGGACGCCTTTGATCTAGCTCAGGTTGTTATGAGTGAGCGAGCAAAATGGAATTTGTTTGTTGCTACCACCCCAGACGTGCCCAAAGTGCGCAAGAATTTTAATGTAAATTTTATTGCCGTACAATTGTTAGCCAATAAGTTACCTGATGTAAATACTGTTGAGCAAGCAGGGCACATGACTTCTAAGAAAATAATTATTTCTTCATAATGTAAATTGTACAAGCCCTTACAGATTAATTTTAATGATATGTTCAAGTCACTGCCAGCACCAAGGCCTACAGTTAAATCGTAGCCCTACCCAAGATCACTTTGGCTAATTTTGATTGTAACCCCAGGCAATGGCTTAAAATTTCTAACTTGTTTGCCTTCCTGGTGTCTCATAACACTAATGTTTCTCCTGTTGAGAAACTAGCCTATTTGAAGGGTGCACTTAGTGGGAAGCCTCTTGGCATGATCCATTTGTATGTAAGCTTATTAATGTATGGTACACGTTGTTTACAGTACGTGTTACAATTATCCTCCACTATTGTCTGTACTGTGGGCATACACGCATGTATGTAGTTCTGCCTACGTACTAGGAGCTGTATTGTTGGAGCAGAATATTTGTGTGTATTGTACACGTAAACAGTGGGTCTTGGGCATGTGCAACAAGAGGACCATTTTTGTTTGTTAGGTCTTATTGCTCAATAAACCAGCATCAAACTTTCATACTCCCTGACAGTATAAATGTTGCCAGTAATAAGAGGGTGGCCACCCCTGTTATTTTCATTTCGGGGGAAGTTATTAACGTGACTTTGTTCTTAGGTTTACGATTTTAAAAACATACACCAATGTTCTGGGAATCGTAATTTTATTTCATGTATTTTCCAATATTTTGCAAAAATACATTACAAAATCGCAATAATCGAGGGGATATATCTCCCTTAATATTATGTGTTGGTATAAGGTGTCCTGTATATTTCCCACTTTATTTTCAATAAAACGAAGTTTGTTGGTCAAATTCCACCCCACCTTGTATGTTTATTATCGCTTTCTTGCTGCAAAGGGTGACCACGACCACTCTTCTCATTTCTGAGAAAAAATGTGCTGGCGATACACAGGTAAATACGGAATTTAACTGTCACATGCTCACACTCACAGCAGAGGGTAGGGAGGGTATTCCACCTGTTTCCATTTTCAGATTATCATCTAAGCCCGAGGAAATTATAAGAAATAGAAAGAAAGGCACAGGAGTGGAAATATTAACAAGTCGGGGGAATGCAAAATAAAACAAAGAAAGTCACAGTGAAAGTTAACGTGCTCACCGTAAATACTACTCAGCCAAAACCCAGAAAATATGTCAACTACATAAGCTGACGCTGTTCCTGCCATTCCCTTGGACAGCTACTAATTGCAAGTAAATTACCATAAATACTTGCAGCTCATCATCTCTCCTGGATGCACAATCATATTCACCACGTTGAAAACATTAATGCTAAAGCGAACCACTACAATATTTATAACAGTACATTTTGTTGGTACACGGCTACACGCCTACACCATTTTAACCCGCCTTCAGTTATCCGGAACACATCTGGCACCCTGTTGCACAACACGCCACTTGATGTGCATGCAAAGCAACTATCCCCCTCTGTCCCCAAGCAAGCACCATGCCCCACGTAGCGTGCACGTGATGAAACTGTCTGCTAGAAGCTTCGAAATAGAGCAGCTCGCTCGCAAGTAGTACATATTGTTATGTGCTTGTACACAAATTTGAACGTTTAGTCAGTTGCGTTACACAATGTCGGCAAAAAGGACAAACAAGTGTTCCAGTTCCAGCACAAAGCGAAAAAAAATTGTTTTTTCTATTAAAGGCAAAGTTGAAATTTTTAAAAATTGGATGCTGGTGACTTAGTTAAATCACTGTGTTTGTGATGTGGTATTTCAACTGTATACAACAAAAAAAACTGAAATCTGCAAATTTTTTATCAGATAGCCAGTTGTAAAACAATCCATTTAAATAAAAGTGCCGAACTTGACTTCTTAATTGAGTGGTTTCAGCAATGCCGCAGCGAAGGTTTCAACATTTCTGGCGCAATGATAATGAACCCAGCTAAATTATTTCAGAATGAAATAAAGCTGTCATTCACACGTGCTTACTCTCAAGGGTGGCTGTACAGATTCCAACAACATCATGGCATTTCAGCCTACAAACTGAAAGGAGAAAAGCTGTCTGCCGATGCCTAAGCAGCCAAAAAGTTTGTTGGTGACATTGTAAAATTAGTTTCTGATGAAAATCTGACTCGAGATCAAGTGCATATAAATGCGGACAAAATGTATTTGTACTGGCGTTGTATGCCACAGTCTAGTCTATACAGTTGATGAATAGTACAGCGGAATGAAAGATAGTAAAGATGGTCTCACTGTGCTGGGGTGTTCCAATGCGGTAGGAACACACAAGGCAAAGCTGTTGAAACAAAGTCTGACGGATGTGTTTACAAAAATATCCGCCAGTAGGAGAGCGAGCACTACTGAAAGAAGTGATGCAACACCAGGCACAAGCGGCAGTACACTTCAGGACACATAAACAAACACAAGCCATTTAGTTACCTTAGGTACACAGCTGTACAAATCCTTTTACGTAGGTTTTACTGCTTTGTAAATAATTTTTTATTTATAAATTGTTACAAGCCGGGAACAAGTAATGCTGCCAACTATACATCAGAAAGACATACAGTTTATAATATGTATGCACCTGCATGCAATTTACTTAAATTGCAATGTTTTTGCTTTAACTGGAGTGAGTATACGTAAACAAGGAAGCTACTTGCGTGAAATGCAGCGCAACTGATTATGGCTGGTTTATGAGTCTGTGACCTGATATCCAATGGCAGCTCTGATGTGTGAGGAGAATAGACGGCGGGAGAGCATGATGGAGAGATGGCACAACGGTGGGAGGACATACTGTGTAGGGAGGAAGAGCGGTCGCTGACAGCGCAGAGTTATTTACGGAGTTATTATTTACGATGACATATTTTTTACGAGTACAAACTTTATTTTCGCATCATTGTTGAAATAACAAATGATGTAAAATAAAATGTAATGTATGTTTTGTACTTCATTTTCTATTAATATACAAACTAAAATTCTTTCCTACAGTTATTTGAAATATCCAAAAAATATCTGGAAAATATCGTCCACCGAACATTCCGGATACAGGGTGGAGAAGTGTACTTTGTAATTTACAAGACTTTCTGGTTTATCAGACTACACCTCCCCCCCCCCCCCCCCCCCNAATTATTCAGGTCAACACAGGCAACTATGCATCATATCAAATGTAGAAATATTTGAAAAACAATTTGCAACAGATCTGCTACCTCTTCAAATTAATAAGAAGCATGCATGCTGCTATGTTAGCAGTAGATAGAGCTTATAAAGAAGAGAGTAACTGAAGAAAATAATTACACATTGTTTTTGAGAGATACATTTCATTTGAAACACTTACACATAAGAACAAAGTTTAGTTTGCTGCAGTAATAACAGCTGCTTTGTGACAACATAAGATAAAATGTAGAAACATTTTTCCTGCTTGTGTACTTCTCCAATGTCTGCTGTGCAAAGGCAAGGCTGCCAGAATTGCCAACCAATTGTCCACGCATCAGCTCTCAGAGGATTTTGTATACGAGATGTTAATTTCATTTACAACAAATTTATTAAAATATTTCCATTTTATCTAATTATTTTATTTATAAAATTATGAAAACAAAGATGCTTTACATACAAAAATGTTCTTTGATTGTGCGAGAACAATGAACATTTATATATTACACACATGAATATTCATCAAAATTGGATTTTTGTTTTGTTGTATCTTTCAGCAACCAAGTTTCTCACCAAAACAAAAATGAAAGTTGTCATTTTTTTTTTTCATTTTCCTTTTGCTATACTTCATATTCCCACAACCCTATTGTTTTTTATTTGACAAACTTCTACATTTTGAAATGATACATGATATTTCAATTAAAAAATTTGTGTAGTAAACACATTTTCTGGAGGCACACTTGGTTTGGTCAATTAGTACATACAAACACAAACACTTACATGTACATACATTTTGTATTCTAATGCTGAACAGCTAAGTTATTTTGGGTTAGTAAATAAATGAATAATAAATACAAAGAATCCCCTCCCCAAGTCAGACTCCTGGATCTTCCCCTGAACATTTGTGAACTTGATATAAGGAGCTGTTAGTCAAGTGCTAGCAGGGTGGTATCTACTATTAGATCTTCGCCACTTCAGAGTCTTAGAGCAGTGGAAAAGATAATAACAATGATTAGCAGCAAAAAAAAAAATCCAGGACAATTCCTTGACGCGTTCCGCTCTTTGATAAGTAAATATAAACACGACTTCACCTCATCTGCACATGGAAACACGTAACCCTGGCAGGGTGTGAACCTCAAACAACTTGCTTCCAGAGTCTACAAGCACGCCCATAGACGCGGGGCACTCACTGGCAAAGGCAGCCAAATTAGTTTGCCTTATTATCAGACATCACACCAACTGCTCTCGTGTGATAGAAGCCAGTCTAGCGCGCCAGCTATGCGCCTAAGAGTACGCCGCCGATGCAACCCCGCATGACAGAGATGCCTGCTTTTGCCACGGACCGAGAGATGGCACCACAGAGCGCAGCTCCGCCCACGGGACGAGGAGGGACCCCACCACCCCGTACCCCAGAGAGTCCGTTAGCAGGTGGAATATATGTTCGTGCAAAGCCGCAGAATGGGAGTTCATTCTCAGCAGCTCGCTCCACAACGTTCAGCGCTGGAGCTCTCTGCTAACACCACGTCTTCGCGACCTACCAGATGCTCTTCAAGACCTTCACTAGAAACCCCAAAGAAGACAACACCTCTTTTTTACATCCACTACCCTTCTGGACAACAAGCATCGAGATAGTTAGGGTTAGCCAGTATAATAGCTACCTAGCCACATCTGCTTTGTTAGTTTAGACCCAGGTCCCCTTCACCTGGTTTGCATAGGTTAACTTACATTACCGTTTTTGGTAAATTAGGAGTTAGTAGGGGAAACCGTGTTATTCCTCTCGGAATTAACATGTCTTCTATTAAATTCCGAGTAGTCATTGCTAAGGGTGACTGTAACTCCAACTTCCAAAGACGCCAGTCCATCAGTGAAGAGCAGGAGCCAGCGGCATTCCCAACCTTTTTCCGAACCTAGTGTAGAACTGCAGATTCCAGTAACAGAGTGCACGTACGTCAAAACAACACACACAAGACAGCCACCCATATCTGTGCAACTGGTGTGTAATACGTTAGAGCCCCAACCATTGGGTCACAACCACAAAATGGTTAGTCAGTCAGCCCAGTTCATTCACTCATCCACCGCGCTGAAATATCGCAGGAAAGAGTGAAAAACTGTGTCTGGAGGTCTGGCACTTTTGGTACACACCCATGCCGTTGTTGGACTCCCAGGGTAAACCCATCGCTCTAACCACCGCGCTGAACTGTCGCTGGTAAGAGTACTCGGGTACGACTCTGGTTGGCTCGGCCTTAGCTTGGCTAAACACTTAGTTAAGGTACTTCGTCGCCTGCTCTTCTCTTGTGTGGCCGACTATAGAAGTTACCTACATGCCTTACACCCGTAGGAGTGGTACCAGGTTGCGTATTAGAAAGGCAGCTTCCAACTCCAAGATTAACTTGGGCTGTAACCCAGCCGCAACTGCACTTTGCAGCATAACCCCCTGGGAACAAACTGAAGCCATTCGACAGTTGGAGAGGCCTCACCTCCCAGCTCCCTCCCCTCCTTATTTCAGCCACCATTGAAGACCGCCGGAGAACCACATCCCGTCGTCATCGCCCTCCGACAAGGACTCAACGTACCACTGGGTCTCACAAACCCGTGCTGCCACCTCAGCCGAGCCAATAACATTTCTTGTGCCTCTACATGCATCCCCAGCCAGCACCTTCGCCCCGAGCCTGGGCACGAACTCCAAAAAGAACCAATCCAGCTGAAGCAGAGCCAAGAGCTACCCCGGACTACGCCTGTCAAAGTTAAACCAGTTGCGGTGTGCAGGCCAGTAATATGTAAGGTCATTTGGCACACTGCAAATCACGTTCCCCAGTGAAAAAACCATAAGTCAATCTTGACAGCCAGCCGTGTGTCTGACAGACATAACTAAAACTAGCACTACCTCAAATGGTGGAATAAATACAGTGAGTTTATCACTGCGTGGGGGCAGCCGTTATCATGCTTGCCACTCAGTTTTCAGGTGAAGAGGTAATAGCCACCTTAATCACAGACTTTCATTCCAGAACGCAAGAGGGCAAGATTTTCATCAGGCGAAAAAGTGTAGATGTATAAAAGAATTCTCCGCGAGGAAAATGAGGAAAGCTGCGTGTGCCACATTACAAGCATGCTACTTCCCAAATTGCAGAATTTAATACAAATTCTGAAACAGTAAACAATTGATAAGCTAGTGGAAAGGACACGTGAAACAGAAAGAAATTACAAGGCACAAGCCCTGCTAGACAAGACACGTGCTAGTAAAATCCAGGAGACCGATAAGCAGACCCAGCGAAGGGGGAACCCTTCGCCTTCACCTCTCAGCACTTTAACCGAAATTGTCTAGTCAAGTAGGCTGGCCGGGGAGAGGCAGAGGAAGGGGGAACAACAAGGGTGCCTGACCCCTTGTAGAAACGAACAGAGGTTAAAGAACTCAACCAGGTGGAAAACGCTGCAGCCGGGGTGCGAAACGGGACACCACAACCAGGGACCACGGGTCCAAATTCCTCCAAAGACTAGCTGAAGAAAGAGACCAACCCGAAGGCCCGCACATAGAGGTGGAAATCAATAGACACAAGACACTTGCCCTACTAGATCCTGCTGCTACGGCGAACTTAATAAGAAGTGACTTGCTCATCCCTCAACAACGAGCTTCACTTCGCCCACAAAATTGGTTGGTGCACATGTCACAACATGACCAGACCCTTAAGGTCGACGACCGGGCTACTCTGACAGAAGGAGTATACTGTCAAGACCACTCAACCTATTCGTAGTCTCAGTGAATATTACTGAGACTGTAATATTAGGTCAGCCATGGCTACATAAATATTGGCAATAAAAACAAGGTGATGGTCAACTGGGAACACGGCCCAGACGCTGCAATCCACTCCCTTCACAAACTGACCCAAAGAAATTAACCATCAACTCACGGAACCAGAATTCGCCCCGTTTGATCAAATATTGGACGATCATGCTAGAGCTTTTGGCCAAGGGGGTTCGCTACACCAGACGCATAGCATCCAGCATAAAATTTGGCCCACCATCGATATCCCCACCTACAACAGACCATACCGCGTGTCCACCAGCAGGCGACGCCTGATTATGGAACAGGTGAAAATTGTGAAAGAACTAGGGATTGTAAAAACCGTCTAACTCACACTACAATTCCTTGGTTGTTTTGGTCCCCAAAAAAGATGGGCAACTCAGATTTTGTGTATACTACAAAGACTTGAATCATGTGACATCCTACAGCACCACAGACAATCAACCTTGCGCACACTTTCCGGGATATAGGGGAGGCAAAGATCTTCAGTACCCTAGACATGCAATCAGGGTATTGGCACTTTGCAGTGCACCCAGACAGTCAAAAGCATACAGCTGTCACCACCCCAGAAGGCAAAACCTTACAGTTCCATGGAATGCCCTTTGAATTAAAGAGACTAATGACAGCGAAGGTCCTCTCGGGCTTCATCAGCCAATTTTGTTTCGCCTATCTTGACGACATAATTGTGTACTCAAAAGTCTTGAGAACAACACTGCAGACACCTTCAGAAGGTACTTGAAAGACTAGAATTGCATGGCTTAACCTGCAAATTGTCGAAGAGTCATTTCGGTAAAACCACCATAGATTACCTGGGCCACGTAATCACCCCCGAAGGGAACTACCCCCAGACAACTTCAATACGGGGTATAGAGGAGGCAGAAGAGCCTACTAATAAGAAATAACTATGTCGCATCTTGGCCCTGTACAACTGGTTACATGACTACGTACCAAATATTCGCCGCCAAATAGTAACACTCAACCCCCTACTAGAGAAGGAAAGACGTTGGCAGTGGGGAGAAGAACACTGCAACACATTTTGCACCCAAAAGAGAAGCTTCCAGCACCTGGAAAAACTCTATAGAGACCCCTTATATTACAAACAGATGCCTGGCAGACAACCCCAGGTCATTGCATATATCAGCACCCGTTTGAACGCCACCGAACAGAGATATCATATTAATAAATAGTGCCTTGCCGTGATCTGGGCAGAGGAAGTACCGATATCACCTAGAGGGAAGGCACTTCATACTCCCCACAGACAGCAAGGTTCTTCAAAGGCTGCGTGAGTCAAGAAACACTAAGGTCAAGTTCGGCAGATGGGAAATGTTCATAACGGAGTTTGACTTTGAGGTGCAGCACTGCCCAGGCAAGTCTAATGATCTGCCGGATGCCTTATAACACCAGCGTGTCCTCGTAATGGACTGAGGGGAGGGTCGGGGGGAGTGAAAGAAGATGAAGAATGGGAGAATGAACCCTCCTTAGCCACAATGAGAAGTCCCGAGGAACACATCAGCTTCCTCCAGCTACAACTCAGTTGATATCAAATCAGGTACCTCCAACAGAAAGACCCAGACAACCAGCGTCTCTTCCAGAATCAACCCTAGTGATTTGAACTTCGAGACGTCATCATCTTGTCTCGGAGTGGACAACCTGGGGCCCCGTGGAAGAGCTGAATGCCACGAAACCTGATGGCGGACTTATGCCGCCACCATCACAAACACCCACAAACTGATTATCCTGGCATTAAGGAGACGTTTCTGGATATAGGAAAACGCTACACATAGGACGGGATAAGCCGGGATGTGCGACAGTACGTCAACAACTGTGAGGTGTGCTGTCGTGGCAAAGCCTACCCCCTGCCCCAAAATGCAAGAAAACCCAGACAGCCTCGTACCGCATGGACCCACTTGGCGGCCGATTTAATGAGGCCGTACCCCAGATGTACAAAAGGAAACCGATATCTACTGGTAGTCACAGACCAGTTTTCCCAATAAGTGGAAGCATTTACCCTACCTAAACAGGAGACCCAAAACATTATCAGAAAATTTGAAATTGAAATTTTGCCCTGCCGGGGGGGTACCGACAGGCCATACTGAAAGATACTCAATTTACCAGCCACAAGTAGCAAACGGCCTGCAATGCATGGGGGGTAGAGAAATGGAATACCCCCCATTCCACCACCAAGCTAACCTTACTGAGCGGAGAACCCAGGAGGTGAAGAAGAGCCTCCGCCTCAGTGTTGGCGAAAATCACCGTCACCGGGATAAGAATCTGCCCAAAATTCTCTTCATTCTTATGAGAAGAAACAATGAGGCAGTAAATACCAGCCCCATCCAGCTCCTCCTGGGATGAAATCTACACCGCTCAGGTGACTGACAGTGGGAATAGGCTCCCACAGAGATGCTGCAACCGGAGAACGTCAGGTTGGAAACCCTGGCCCGTACCACAATGGTGCACGCCGCCCAAGACCATTCAAAGCCCAGAAGTATCCACAACCTAAGACAGGGTTGAGAAGTTTCCAGATGGGCGAAGCAGTGCTCCTCCGCCACCATCCACTCATCCAGGTTAGTAGGAAATTCAGCGCCGGACTCGCCACCAAGTGGGAAGGCCGCTACAAGATTGTGGGAAGACAAGAGAATGTGTACTGGGCAGAGGACAACCGAGGACGAATCCGTAAGGCCACCAGAAGACAGGTTCGCCCTTGTCTAGCCGGTACCCAGAACCCTGAAGAAGTGCAAACTGCGGACGACAAAGAAGAAGAGGGGCAGATGGAAGATGACCGTCCAGCCACCACCTACACCCGCCGAACTTCCACCGCCAACCGTCTGTGACCCATGACCAGACGAGACTACAAGAGGAGAAAGTGTTCAACCAACTCCCAAGACGGAGGAACAACAAGTACTTTGGAGAGTAGCATTCGTTAGGACGCTGCCCTCCACCCCATCAGACTTCGGAAGGCGAGTGGCCGGCCGTCAGGTTCGGCAGCATGACCCCGACCAGGCTGAGCTGTTGTGCCAGAGTCTCTTAGACAGGAAGTCCAGAAGATGACGGCAACAACCCAGCCCCATCCAGGAGAATGATGAGGCCAGCCACGCCAACGAGGCACGGGTTTTCTCAGGCGGTCAACCTCGCCGCGTCCACCCCGGAGGATGTGGTACCCGGCAGTACCTCAGTGCCAGGTGGCCCCAAGACCATATATGCCAGCCCCGCTCCCCGGGAGGAGGAGCACAGACACCAAGCTGACCAGGTAGGGGTGCCCGAAGAGTCCCTACCCCAGACGGTGACACCACCCACGTCCACCAAACAACTGTTAAACACAACCGAAGTTGAGCTTTTGTTTGTTAACGGGGCGCTCTTAGCCGCAAGGCCATACCGCACCCCGGCCTCCCAGTAGGCGGGGAAGAGGGATCACGCCCTGGTGTAGCCGGAGCACTATCCACGCCCCTGACGTCATCTCGAGAACTCCCCCGGAACATGCCATGTTCAAGTCCAGCTCTTCAGCAAGAGGGGGGATCTCTCCGAGCCTTCTCCAGCATGCGGAGTCAACCACTGCCAGCACGAGTCCAACCTCATCTGATCTGTATATCCAGAGGGTACCTCTGGATGGGCCAAACAGATCATCCCATGCTACCTCTTATTTTCCATGGCACTTCTGGGTTTTCCAATGTCTGACCGCCACCGCCTTGCCCACGGGCAGGGAAACACGGGGTCCCTCTGAACAGGTGGGTACCGCCATGACCGTCCGGATTTACTCCTATGTTGTCTTCATCGAGCGCCGTTATCGCAACGCCGCCCATAAGGCCGGCCCGCTGACATCAGACACGTGTCCTTTACCATCCTAGAATTTCTTCACAGGGAAATTCCTGTTTTGGGCCCCAGTGGCCTGAGTGCCAAGAGGTCCAACACCCCGCCACGTGGTCGGGCCTTGGTACTATCTATCGGCCTAAGCCATCACAGCAGATACCCCTATACAGCCGCTAGAAAGCTGATTCCCATAGGGAACGGGCGGCAGAGCCCAATTAGTTTAAACAGGGGTGGCACGAGAAGCCTTGGGTTGCCATGGATGTTGAGAGGCTATAAGAGACGCATCACCCATCCTTTCCAGAAACCGGTAAGTAGGTTGGGCTCGGTTACTATAGC
>NQII01000410.1:325845-345310 GCA_002778355.1 Clitarchus hookeri | reverse complement strand
ACGGCAGCAAGGTCCCGCAGCATGACCTCCTGAACGAGACTAAGTGCCCACCAGCGCCGACGAGGCAGGGGTGCCCGAAGAGCCCGTCTCAGATGGCTACCACCACTGCCTCGTCCATCCAGAAAGACGAGGCCATCCAAGAGACTTTGATGCCGGACTGCGACGAGACCCGCATGAGTTCGCCTTCAGTAAGGGAGGATGTGCCTAGCAATGCTGAGGGGGAAGAGAATTCCGAAGAATCCCAGCCTCCAAGGGCGACCCAGATGCCGCCCCTCCAAAAGGAGAAGACCCCTGATCATCTCCCGATGCCTGGTGGCCCAGAGCTGGCCACTACTGGAGATGTGAACCCAGAGCCGAGCCGCCAGCCCACGAGAGAGATGCCCCACTGTGCCTTCCGCAGCGTCTCTCAGTTGGGGCGTTACCGTGAGTCACTATGACGACCCACTTTCAAGTTCACATGGCTGTAGCCACAACATGTGGCCTTGAGGAAGCAAGGTCGTCCATGCAAATCCAAGACTCCAACCGGAGACAGTCAGTACCAGGAGTGCGTGAGTTGTCAAATACTTAACAGTGACAGTGTATAAACATCAGTATTAAAACAACAGCTGTTAAATTGCTGTTTCAGTGACAGTGAAGTTAGTCAAAGCCAGTAAGTGCCAATATAAGACAGACAGTGTAATGCAGCAGAGTATAATACAGCCGTAGCTAATTAACAGTGACATACGTGAGTCAGTGCTACCTCAAATGCAAACAAATCAGTGCAATTAACCCAGCAACTGTAATAGCTACAAAACCAAGTATCCGTGACATTGTATATATGCCAGTTGTGCTAAAATTGCTAGGGTTAACAGCCACAATGAAATAGACATCATAATTAGTAACAGTAAAACAAAAATTCTCCTAGTGAAGCACGGATTTCCTCATAGGTGAGAATGAATTCAGGCGAACGCCTTTTACTCAAGGACTTTCTAACAAAAGGAGAATTAAATTGTTGTAAATACTTTGAAATTCTATTGTGTCTCTTTGAGGGTACTAAATTATTTTATTTCTGTAGGTGGTCCATACGTCAACTTGTTAGTATTATTATTCATTCTAGGGTAATCATGTTTGTAACTATTAGGTAGATTAGTAGACCCCAACCTAGGTAATGGAAGGCCTAAGAGGGCTGCAACCTTAGTGCCTTGTCACATGGAAAATTACCTGCTGTGCAACACAGGAGTTTACAAAGCAGGGCCACTTCCAAAATGCCTTCAGCACCACGGCAGGTAAATTAGTAGGATTACCACACCCTTCATGAGTGGGATTTGTACATACTACAAGTGTCGATTTTTGTTGTTTTTGTGCCTGCCTGTTAATTGGTTATTTCTGGAGAAATCTGTTAAATGATTGTTGTAAACAAACTCCACCCTCAGCTGAAAGTGTGAGCGGCACAATAATATGTAACAAAAGAAGGGATGCGTGCATTCACCAGACATCGGGCCATTATCGCGTGACGGCTGTCCTCCCGACGGGGTAAGAAGCCTTTAGCAGCCTGTTCACGGTCCAACCTGCGTGCTAGAGAGAGATTGTGCTACGCAGGAACCCGATAAGAAACACGCAGCACACCGCAACCCAGAGAAAGTGCACAGAAGAGGAGTGCAACAGAAGCCAACCCAACTTTCTTGAAAGTGACAGTTCTACATCATTTCCACCAATATTTTTTTTTCGCCCAGATGAGTCTCCGTAGCAACAGGGGGGGAAGGGGGGAATTTACGAGTTACGGTATTTGATAAGTAAATATAAACACGACTTCGCCTCATCTGCACATGGAAACATGTAACCCAGGAGGGGTCTGAACCTCAAATAACTTGCATCCAGAGTCTACCAGCATACCATTGATGCGGGGCACTCGTGGACAAAGGCAGCCAAGTTAGTTCGCCTTATTATCAGACGTCACGCCAACTGCTCTCTTGTGATAGAAGTCAGTCTAGCGCGCCAGCTAAGCGCCTAAGGTTATGCTGCCGATGCAACCCCGCATGACAGAGACGCCTGCTTTTGCCACAGACCGAGAGATGGCACCAGAGAGCGCAGCTCCGCCCACGGGAGGAGCTCACCCCACCACCCCACACCACAGAGAGCCCACGGACAGGTGGAATATATGGCCTTGCTTGTTTCCACCCCCCATAGGTTGCAGGCCGTCTGCAATTTACGACTGGTGAATTGTGTGCTGTTGAAAATTAAAATGGCTTGCGGATATCTCTAGCAGGGAAATATCTCTGTTTCAAACTTCCTCCTTACGTTCAGGGTTTCCTAGCTGGGTAGCGGGAAAGCTTCTACCCAGCAGGAAAACTGGCCGGTCACCACGAGCAGGTACCAGTTACTCCTCGCGCTCCTGGGGTAGGACCCCATTAGGTTGGCCGCTGAGGCCAGGTGGTGTGGGGTCGACGGGGTTGGGGTACTGGGAAAACCTTGCCGCAGCAACACGCCTAGCAGTTGTTTACGTATTGCCGCATGTCACAACTCATCCCATCTCATATTTATATCGCTCACTGATATCTCTGGGGGTTTCCTTTTTGCCGGGATGACTGGCCTGTTGGTGGTCGTAGTGGTGTCGGCAAAGGTCGGCTTTTAGGTCGCTTGGCACCCAGACCTTCCACTGGGTACCGGATTGTCCGCTTCGAGACCAGACGACGTCATCTCTTAATTTAAACCTCTGGGGAATGTCCTTGAGGAGGCGCTGGGTGTCTGGGTCTTTCTGCTGGTAGTAACTGATCTGGTAACGACTGAGTTGTAGTAGAAGGAATTGGGCGTGTTCTTCAGGGCTTTTAGGTGAGGCCAGAGGAGGGGTAATCCTTTACCATCCCTCGTCCTCCTTGGTGCCACCTCCGAACTCCAGTTGGCAGGATAATGCATTGGGCAGGTCATTTGTTTTACCCGGGTAATGTTGCACTTCGAAGTCAAACTCTGTGATAATCATCTCCCATTTTCCTAGCTTGGCATTGGCGTTCTTCGACTCGCGTAGTCACTGGAGTGCTTTGCTAGGGGTACGGAGTATGAAATGTTGTCCTTCCAAGTGGTAAGTGTATTTTCTCACTGACCAGATCACGGCGAGGAATTCTTGCTCGTTTATATGGTACTTCTGATCAGTGGAATTTAGACGGGCACTGGCGTAGGTGATGACCCGGAGGCTGCCCGGAGAGTCCTCTTGGTATAATACAGCACCTTGCCCGTTCTGAAAGGCGTCTATCTGCAATATAAGGGGGTTGTCCCCGTGCGGCCTGTGGAGTTGTTCAATATTTTGAAAGCTTTGCTTGAGGTTTTGAAATGTGGCACAGTGTTCTTCTCCCCACCGCCAATGTGCTGCCTTCTCGAGGAGGGGGTTCAGCGGCACCATATTTGTCGGGCGATGTCGGACACGAAGTCACGTAGCCAGTTACACAGACCCAGACAACTGCGTAGTTGTTTCTTGTTATTAGGTTCTTCCGCTTCTTCTATGGCCCATATCGAGGCGGCTTGAGGGTACTTCCTCTCTGGTGTGACTACGTGACCTAGGTAGCCAATAGTGGTTTTCCCAAAGTGACTTTTGGAGAGTTTACAGGTGAGGCCGTGTAACTGAAGTGTCTCTGTAGCGAACGTGTGCCTTTTCCCTAACCTGGCAAGCGTCACCCTCGAAGGGAGCGGGAGGGGACCGCAAATTGGCAACCGTTTCTGACGTAAAGTAGAACTGCGGGCAGCTCCTAACCAGGACTGCACGTATGTCGCACACAGAACAAGTTTGACGGCCACCCATACTGTGGACCCGGTACCTAAAGGTACCTGGTGCACAAGACACACGACGAAGCATCATTTGGGCAAACTAGGTCAGGTAACTCATTCCCTCCAGAGCGTATAAACTTGCCGGAGGGGGGTTCCAGACCAGACGAAGCTTGACCCAGAGATTTGATGCCTGTCGCACTGTATAGGATGAATATTAGCACCTTTTTTGTCCATGACTTTCCCTCACTGACAAGGGAGCAGGAGGAAAGACCAGAGGACAGCTGCTATCCTTGCATCTTGCAACTCCATAGTAGACAACATACACCAGCCCTCCGCTGCAAGTCCCCACGAGAGAGCGCACATGCTGCCCGACAATTAGTGAAGCCTCGCTCCACTACCATCCCTGCCAATCTCTTTGGGCCTCCTGATTAGG
Organism: Clitarchus hookeri; assembly: GCA_002778355.1. NCBI lineage: Eukaryota > Metazoa > Arthropoda > Insecta > Phasmatodea > Phasmatidae > Clitarchus > Clitarchus hookeri. Next base: position 341,142 of record NQII01000410.1, on the reverse strand, counting down.
GTTCCCCGAGCTGCTCACCCCGCCATCGAACTACTCAGCCAGAGATAAACTCTCCCCTTGGGAGTGGTCCCGTTCGACCCCCAGAAGACACCAGCCAGTCTCCCCCAACCGACTACGTGTCCGCCAGCTAGCCGACACTCCGGTCACCAGCAGGCGACAGCCGAGCCCCAGTCTGCCTAGCCGCCCGCTCCAGCCGGAGCCAAAGTCTTAAAGCTAGGGCCAGCGACTGCCGAAAGGAAGCAACACCAGTGGCAAGCTAGCCCAAACCCGTGTGTCCAACGCCCAGAGGCATAACCTCTCTCATGCATTTTGTTCGAAGTAGGCGCCTCATGCATCCTACATTATATGACGGACCAGTGTGAGGCCGACGGGTCACACTACAGAGACGCCTCCGCAGTAGAGTCCGCCCCCAACCTGTGCAACTGACCAGGCGCAGAATAAAAAAAAACCCAGCTCTTGATGTGACGTCCCTCTCCCTATGCCGTCATGCGTCAACGTGCTACAAAAAAGAAGTTTCGAGTCCTTTAAATATATCTACCTACCTTGAATCAGTTAGTCGTGTTCGCCAACAAAAAGTGACGGATTTGAAGGTACATAATTTTCGTCCTCGTCTATTTTTTTTTGCCACAGATTATGAAAACTTGCCATTAAGTGGACTCTCTATTCAGGGGACTGTCAAAAAATTTCCATATATCCAGAATTTCGATAGATGAGGGTATGACTTGTACATCAATAAAATACAACTCCTGACGATATTAAACTTCATGCTGAGTAAACTGAGAGCTGTAAATATTCTGTGAACACAGTTTAACTAATAAACACAATGAAAATGGAATTTATAGCAAAAAAAAGTATTACGATATCTGTATCACTGTAAATAATAGATTAAAAAACATTTTACCTCAACTCATTTAAATAAAGAAAATAACTGTGATGCGTGATGGGCGGGGTGCTTGGCACGTCACCTAATCTAATGGGGTCTTTTAATGGGTTTGGGCAGAGAACCCTGGGAGGACTTACGGGCTGGTTCTATGCTTGTTTGCCCCTGCCTTTGGGAAAGCCTGTATACAGAATCGGCCTGGTTGGGCGGCGGCAAGCTAAGCGTCGGAGGCGGCTGAGACGGCTGTCGCTGCTGGCACTGGGTCTGATTAATGGCGAGCTGCTGTGGACGACGTCAGGGGCCCCGTCCAGGGGTGGCTGGTGCTCTGCTGGAACTGGTGGGATCCAAGGCTACCGGGCTACAGGTGGTGGCAGCAGGTGGCATTGATTGGTGAATGGCGTTGGCGATGCCCAGACCCACAGGCAGTCCAAGTCGAAAGCTAACGATGAATAGGTGTGGAGTTCCGCTGGTCTTCTAGGGTGACTCAAACAGATATCTAGGGATGACTAAGGGGTGAGGCCCCTGTAGTCGGCAGGCAGCTTGTGCCTGTTCCCGGGCAGGGGAGTAGCTGAAGGCTTATTGGGAGGGGTTACCTGCTGACTAGTTGGGCAAAGACGTCACCACGACAGAATTCCCTAGATATAAGTACCTAGAGGGGTGTCATGCCGCTTCAGTCCTGACGCTCCAACCGGTGAGTTTCACGCGGTGGATGGAGCAGGTTAGCTGACTTGGGGTGGTGCTAATGCTTCGTCGTGAGCCGCTCGGATGCGACTGAGTCACACCTCGTCAAACCTGGCACTTGAACCAGAGAATCTCACATGGTGGATGGAGCGGGTTAACCAACTTGGGTGGTCCAGTCACTTTGTCATGAAGTGTACCTAGTAGGGGGCTCTACTGTACGTGTGCACCAAGTGCCTTTATGCACTGGGCCCACAGTATGGGTGGCCGACGAATCGTGTGGTGTTTGGTGACACACGTGTTGCCAAATCTCGGGAGCCCACAGTCATACTCTATGGTTGGAAACTGGTTGGCAAGATGCAATCACCTGCCACTCCCTTGGGAGATGGCATTTACAAGGTAGAAGAGAGGTACGAATTACCCTTGGGATCAGAATGCAGTGAATAGATGTGAATGTATTTATTCTGAGAGGAATATACCGTATTTACCGGAATTCAAGACAATTGAAATGCAAGACAATCTCAAATTTTAATACTCTGTTCACAGGAAAAAAATTTTTAGAAGCAAGTACCTGCCAATAAAAATATGAGGAACAAAACGTTGTATTATTTCATTTCATTTTGAAGAAAATACAAAAAAACTATTCTACCACTGTTTATGTTACTAATATAGAATAAAATCAGGGGAAAATGTCCCTTGAACCAGTTTTCTTGTACAAATTAAAAAAGATCACATTTCTCTTTCATTATCAGTAATGTACAATAGAATGAAAAGGATAAAACATTTCTTTGCATATATTTTACAATATCACTGATGCCACTACCAGTTGCTTTCTTCTCTATCATCTGTACTACTGTCAACCATCAACACTGCTGCCATGCATATACGCTCCATCGCTAGTGTCCTGAACAATCTTCCCACAAGATATCAACCTCAGACACATCCAGTGTATTTGAAATGCAGCACCACCTAAATCCTGTCACAATGGATTCTGGTGTTAGGCTGTTCCAAGCTGTCAGAATCCATTGTAAAACGAGAGAAACTGAATGTTTTTGAAATTTGCCTATTTGTGTGAGGGTATGTGCACATCCATTCTGTGTACTGCTGCCTGTAACTGTCTTTGAATGGCTTGTTGACAACAACATCCAGCACCTGAAGCTGTGAGGTCATTCCGTCTGGAATGATAAGGCCCATGTGCTCATCGTCAAGTGCTTTCTTTACATTTAGAGTAAGATGACCTCTGCGTCGAGCACCAGCATCCCATGTTTCAATAAAGCCCCACGCCTCCGACTTCATACCAACTTGATCCAATCTACAACAAGGTCAGAGGACATCCACTTCTTTTCTTGGCATCTATAAACAATTCCTTTTGCAAGCTTTTCTTTCGGCAATTTTATGCAGCGTAAAATGACAAATGGAGGCAATTTACATCCATCTGCCAGCACACACAATGTTACAGTGATCCTGGCCTTTTCATTGACAGTAGTCTTTTAACAACAGACTTTGCCCCATTATCCACCACAGTAGTATTGGCAGGTGTGTCAAAAAAGACTGGTTTGGTCTGCATTGCCAATATGAATGATTTTTTCGAAGATTAAACACACACTGCTGATATCCTGTCAGTATTTCACTAAAATCAGAAGGTAGTTTTTGTGCCAAAGATGTGCGACATCGTAGGGCTAAGCCAGAGCACTGCATCATTCACATGCACTACTCGTGACTGGCTCGAAAATCCGTCCTCGCAATTTTCAGACTATTAGCCACTTCAAGTGATTTTATCTTTATAACCTTTACAGTGATGGAAAATCCTTAGTTTCTCTTCTCCCGCACATATTTAACAATTTTTCTTTCCAGTTCGGTGTGACGACCTTGTTTTGGTCTGCTAAAAACCTTGCGGGTAAAATGAACATTTTTTATTTTCTTTCATTTTTCGCCATCTTCTGACGTTGGCCTCAGAAATCCCGTAATGCTGAGCAGTCACTCTGTTTTTGCTTGATTCTGCATGTCTGATAACCATAAATTTAAGATTTACATTGCAGTAGACTCAACGATTACAAGAAACGTAACAACTAGATATTCCACGTCTGCCCAGATTATCCATTTTATCTGGAACCACACTTTACCAATTAGCAATAAACTGTACGGTATTCAACGTAAACAAAGTCATAGATGTATTACCAATTTGAAAAACATCAATCTTCTGTATTAAGCAACTAATATATCAAGATGAACGAGTCTGCCAACCTTCATACAGAAAATAATGGCGACTAACTGGACTAAATGCTAGAATGCACTGCTCGTACCTCGAGCTAGTAATGTTTTCAGAACGTTAGCATCTTGTGATACATTTATCTGCAACGTTTTCGTGTAGACATGTTAAAAATATCAAAGTTTACATTACGTTTGCAGTTGTGAATTCTATTGTATGTCATTATATTGTGGCATTAAAAATAAATATTATTCAACACTTTTGCTTGTGAAAACAATATAATTTACCTAAAAATCAATATCCAACACATAGTAAACATTATGCAAGAAAATTTTCACCAAAACATTCCCAGATGACCTTAATATACGAAAGCAAGACAAATTCGAAATGTTTACCCTTGACACAAGGACGAAACCCTTGTCTTGCATTCAGGTAAATACGGTACATGGTGATCTGTACTAACTACTAAGCTAGCAACCGGAGAAAGTTACATTACAAACAGTTGAAGGGGACCTGTTAGACAAAGAGCAATCAAGAGCAACGAAATAAAGAAGTTGTGAGAACGACTCTAACCCTACTGTAGTCTGTGTCCTGAAGAGACAGGGTAAGCACTACCAAGTGGAGTGTGTGTTAGCGGGGTTGAAGCAAGCTTCACTGGCAGCAGATCTCAAAGAGACGTCAGGAGCAGAGAGCCCTAGCATGGCAGAGGTAGGACGAGCTGAGTGTTCAAGGCAGAGCAAGCAATGCAATGACGACTCAATGACAACTAGTGTTCTGCAGGCTCGTCTGGCCCTAAATATGGATGGCTGCCTCTCCTTTGGCTTCCTTCAGTGGTTTGGGTAACTTCGGCCGGCTGGCTCCTCCTCCCTTCGTCTGCGGCATCATCCCTTGCTGCGCTCTCTTGGGGAGGGATGGAAGCGGCGTGGTTCTGCAAGTGCAGGTGGTATCTGATTCTCTCTTAAGTGCAGGCTAGCTAGGCAGGGGTGCATGACTGATAGCTGGCCAAGTCCTCTGGGTGCGGCTGTTTCAGGTTCATTCCTCAGGCGGTTACTGTGACATCACACGAGCTGAGTTCAAGTCGGAGCAATAAAGAAGATATTGCTAGTTGCGTGTCATGCATCAAAAGCACAAAAAACAGTATATAATTGATTGCAAGCCAACCCCACAGTTACAAACCATTTGAAAAATAAAATAATGACACCGAATGCAAACCAAATTGTTAATGTCTCCAGGTGTACTCAATCAATTGAGAGCATGCTGAGAGGTTATCCGCAGGCAATGTGTTCGCAGTGAGCGAGACGGAGAAGGGGACGCCTCAGCGGCGGGAGGAGTGAAACTATCTACCCCTCCTCTTCCAAACCAAATGGCACACAAAGGAAAGGCATAAAGATGCCATGATGGTTGCTAGGCAACTAGCGCAACCCCCACCAACCGTGTAAGGGGAGGAAACGAGCTCTGCCGAGTATCACCGAGAACAGCCGAAGCTTACGCAATCCAAGTAGCATATCTGCACCAATCTACACTTACGTTGGTGACGCAATGCCATGCTCACATGGCAAATATGTAGTTGACGTAATTAAAAAGTATTTCACTTTTAAAAAGGTGTGATGATGTGAGAGATGAATAAATAGGACAATTAAAATTTCTTTATGGTCTTCAATAATTAAATATTTAAAACCACATCCTTACACCTGTCACGAGTTACTCTGTGCTCGGGCTCGGTGCTTACACATTATTTGACAAAAGGTGTCAAATAGGCCGTTCCAGGATATCAGATGTGATCCTCTTATATCCCCACAAGTAGCTAATGAAAATGAACTTTACGCTTGATAATACAAGTCGCTCGATGTTCAAACAATTTTTGGTGACAAGGGGAGATCAAGTATATGCTTCTGAGCACATAATTTTATTCGGAAGATGCTTCCTATTGAGATAAATTAATATTCAGTTTAAAAATAATGTTGGTTTTACACAAGGTCCGTTTAAACACCAACTTTATAGGAAAAAAGACCTTTACACCAAAGAAAAGATATGTGCCAAAATAATTTGTCCATTAAAATGTAGTGTGTAACATTTTCTAGCAAAACCACATTTGCTTCAAAATACTAGTGATGACTATTTTACTATTTTGAGAGACAGAAAATCTTGAAAAAATTTCTATAATTGTATTACAGTAACATACTCCTCACTAACGTGACCTTGTTAAAGATCAGTGTCAGTGGAGCACTTGACCGCTCTATGATACGGTGTGTTCGACAGGATGACAGTGCGTCATTAAACTGAAATCACATGATTAGTTTTATGAAATTCTTCAGATAAGTCTATCGATCGCCCTCTCGCCAGATGTTCAAGGGAAGGAAGCAAGAGAGAGAGAAAAAGAAAAAGAGAGAGAAAAAGAGAATGCCATGCTTGTTGCTAGGTAACCACTTCCCCTCTCGTCGGCATGTAAGGGGAGGGAGCTTGCCAGAGTCACCGGTTGCAGACACCATCAGATGAACTGGGGAGCACTGTATCTCAGTAGCGGTGGCAAGTTTAAAAAATTTCACACACACTTATTAGACGTTTGTATAAACAACCAGCTTAAAAACGATTGTTGTAGAAAAGCAGGAAACCTTAAGTGACCAGACGCAAAGACATTTTGATCAATGCAATATCCAATGAATAAGATCTATGTTGTTTTAATTTTTGGCACACCTTGTTTGGTAATAATTATGTTGTTTTCTTACCGTTTCGTAAGTTTTATTCCTTTTTTTGGTAACGCTTTGTTCCTGGTTTTCACTGCCATTTTTTGTGCAATGTTGGGAAATTATTTACAAATATTTTGCCACCCCAAAATGGCAGTCAATAATTATTAATTTAAAAGGTTAAAAGTAAAAGGAAAAGTTGTTTCCTTCAAGTAAAATATGTGACAAAGATTATGTAATTTAATTTGCAAAACTTCGTCCTTGATCAGTTTTAATATGGTAAACATAAATGATGACCTTTTTGTTGGCACTTAATTTCAGCGTTCTACATCAAAAATCAAGACTGCATGGTCATAATTAATTGTTAGAGTAACATTTTTAGTAGAATTATTTGGATCCATGTATTTATTTTAATTATAGAAAATTTTATTTATGTATAATTCTGCTATATTCTGCGTTTGTTTCACTGTACAATGATGGTTCTTGCGATCGCTATGTAGCTATAAGTGACAAGTATATGCAGACATAGTGTTATCTTTCACATCTTGAAGATTTCTGACCCGATATTGGAATGTGCTGATTTCATCCTCTTCCCTTATGGTAACGAAATTTCCACCATGTAACTACTCCAAATTACTGTAAAGTAGAGAACCCCTCAACCGGAATCGTCAGGGGAAGGGCTATTTCAGTTTGAGGGAAAATTCCGGTTATGGGAAATGAGGGTGGGATGGTGTGAAAAATAACACATTTTTAGTCTGAACTCGTGTATATGTGGCACATAATTTTACTTAAGAAATTGATGAGTGTAAATTATTAGCTTTATATTTAAAGTTACAAAACCATTAAAAAAAACACTATGTTCTGTTTATGAAATGTGAGTCATAAAACTCGTGGCGCTGCATTAATGACCTTCATTCTCAACCTTCTAGCAGGGATTCTTATCTCTTCGCGCCTGTGTCTGTGTGTCTGCATGTGTCTGAGTGTGTCTGCTTGAGTAAGGGAGATCTGAATATCATGTTACTGTTTGTGTTGATATGCATCTGATAAAACTTCCAGAAGTATAGTCAATTCTGTTCACAGTCTTTCCCTTACTGCATGGCACGTCAGCACAACATACATTTACAATAGCAGGGCTGACGTATTATAAAGTTCACAAAGTACCGTATTTCTGCATGTATAGGCCACACATTTTTACAAAAAAAATTACAAAAAGTGGGGTGCGGGTTATTTACGTGATATTGTCATAAAATAATTTTTCCCCTTAAACCATGTTCAGAAATTTGTCAACGAACAATATGTTCTAATGTTTTAACTTAGTTTCTAAGGAAGTAAAAAAAAAAAAGAAATGAATAGCTCATCGCGTGTGTTTAAACGCGTATGGGTTGCAGCTCACTCACACACACACACGCACACACACACACGCACACACGCGCACACACACACGCGCGCGTACGTACTTCCGTCTCTCCCCCTATCTCCCCCCCGCCACCCTCTGGTTGAATGAGTCAGCCAGCAATAGCTGTGGATGTGTGATGCCGCATGCACGCATGCACCATATCATTGCCTGCTCGGCAACAGCAGGCCGAGCTGGCAAGCTACACACGGCGCACATGTTAAAACATTTTGACATAGATACAAAAGTTTCATCTACGCGGAATACTGCGCTGTTGCTGCTTTTCAGCAGGTGGCGTGGCAATGATAACAAACAATGGCAAATTTATTATTTTGACATTGCCATAGTTTGCTGTTGCCGCACTAGCATGATGAGGCCCGGCCATATTTACGAGAATACAAAAATTCAGTGCGGCCTATACTTGAAATATTAATTATCCCTCATTTTTCATCAAAAACTTCTGGTGCAGTCTATACACGCCAAAATACGGTACATGTACACTAACACGTTAGAACACTAAATTCTGAAAGTCATACCGCTAAAACCAACGGCATGTGTCGCACATTGCCATTAGTCACTGTCACTTGTGTCATTATGCAGCATAGCTACAGCTGTGCCACTAGGGCCGGCTGTCTCTTCACCATGCTAGTCTGGTGTGAGCAACGAAAGACCTCTTGGGAGCGCAGGAAAGTTATGGCACAACTTTACGACGTTAGAATTTTTTTTTTGGAAAATTAGTTTTGGATAAGGGGAATTCCGTTCGAGGGAATTCCGGTTAAGGGGTGCTCTACTGTGTCAACAATCTTATAAAATTTTTACAATATAACGTTATGATTTTTTATTGAATACCGCTGTAGGTAAGTATTAAGGGTGTGTTTAATGTTTGTTTAAATTTTTTTTATGTTCTCTGTTTCACAAATTTACATTAAAGTAAAATTGTTTTCTTGAAGTGCAGTTCACGGAAGACAGTGAATTTCAGGTTGCTGTCCCTGAGCCTTCTGGCAATGGATGCCTGAAGGAATGGAGTCGCATCGGGTAAAACCCAGTTAACTGAAACGTAACCCTCTCGTAACTACCTTCTGCTTGGCGTTGTTCCAGTTTCACCAGTGGACCAGCAAACCTGACAGATATGATTCAGCATACTGATATTATTGATATTATACAACATGCATGTGCATGTGCATACTACACTTATGGGACTTTATTATATGGAATCGTTTGTAAATTTTGGCTGTTGTGTAAGAAAACAAGGATAATGGTTTTTAACTTTTAATTTGAGTATACCCTAGGGCAGCACTAATTAACAGAAATATCTAATGTTAAAATTTAATTAAAACAAATATCTACAGTTAAAAGTGAATTAAAAGAAATATCAAATGATACAATTTGTTTAAAAGGAAAAGGAAAGGTATATATTTTAATTTTTTTTCATGATTATTTTATAATTCAAGTTTTTTTTTACATAACATTACCTGAAGTTTATTCTATGGGTTACATGAGTTGTTGTTGTTGTTATTATAAGGGAATTTGAATAAAATTACCTCAACCAAAAATTGATGCCTTTCATATTTTTTTTAATTGCACCCTGTTTGTAAACTTTTGGTAATCTTGTTTCTTTTACATATTGTGAGGAACCCAGGAATCTTGTGGCTAGTCCAATGTTCTTAATTTTACCTAGCACATATAAGTAATCACGTATTCATGTATAGGGTCCCACACTGTCTGCGGTGGTTGGAATGTGCAAGGCGTCCAAAATACAAATTGTAAATTACTTTTTGCCTTAGGATGTTTAGCAGTACAGTAGCCTGGGTAGGTTGGCGCAGCCCCACTTTTACGGTAAATAAAATAAGCTGATTTTATCATTACAATTTTAGCATTTTGTAAAAAAAAATATTTTAATTTCGTTAAACTAATTTTATTGCAAAAAAATTATGCGTTATTATTAGAACATGACACTTTTGTTTTTGTAACTATTTAAACCAAACTAAACTGAATTTCTTATTCATTAATTTTAATATGTATACATATATTTAAGTGGAACACATTCAAAAATATTTTTAAAAAAGGATGACGGGACAATTTTACAATTGCACACTTGTCATGTAACACACATTGTCACGTCGCAATAATATTTGTGCTATCAATTTTGTACTTTGTCGAGACATTTAAAACTGCCCAATAACACTCACTAGCATTTTAGTTTTACAAGATTTTTACATTACCCGCATACAGATTTTGTTCAATTGTAGATAACAACATTTTAATTAAATCCAGTTTAGTGTATTACTTCAACACAAATCCACCACAACTTAATAACAAAATAATAATAAATATTTTATTATTGCTAAAATAAAAATACTCCCTTGCATAGTAAAAATTTTTCTATAAAAAAGCAGCAGAAACCTATTTGTTTTTGTTTTCTTGGCAATATGAAAATTACACAAATCTGCTTCTGATGCACTTATCATTTAATTTTTTATGTCCTCCACTATCGCCAAATCACCGTGCATACGTCAGGGCAGTATTTCAGCACGTGTCTTTACGCGCCCACTCAATGTTTACATCACAGTGTTTGCACTTTGGTCAGTTTATAAAAAACAAAAACCTTTCACTTTCAAACTCCCGGGCACTATCTAAAACATGAACTAGTTTTGGCATTCTTAAAAGGTTTTGCTATGTAAGCAGCCTATTATGATCACCACCCCCACTCAATACGTTCCAACTCAGTATTGCTAGTTGTAAAGAACCTAACCACAAAGCACAAAAGATGAGTAAAGTCTGCAGTATTTACGAATACCGCACAAATGTTTAGCGTGTATTTATTACATTCGACAAAGCAAAAAAATATTTATTCATCTGTATTATATATACCGTATAAAATTGATTGTAAGACGACCCCTAACTTTTAAACCCTTGGAAAAAGAAAATAAGATGATACCAGATGCAAGCCAAATTTTGAACTTCCCGTGCATGCTCTATCAGCTGAAAGTACGAGGTGAGATCATTGATAGTGCCACAGTTTTCACGTCTGGTGACTGGTGTTGTCAGGTGGAGGGTAAGGGCCATAAATGACGAAAAGATGTGACAGCTAATGCCACGCCGCCTGAAGGAAGGGAGAATAGTGAGATGCCTGGGCGTCTCCTTTAAACACTTTATGAGACAAAACCAAAAAATGTTCACATCCCAGTGGAAACAATTACGTGCAGCCTGAAAAGGGGACATTGTGGTGTACCTTTACGTTAGAATTGAAGTTGGAAGTTTTGTCTGTTGGCTTGTGAACCTCTCCATCTTTGCCAAAAAAACGACCACAAACGCAGACGCATGGGCATGCCGTCAGGCAGTGACCGCAGCTCGGCAGCAAGCTGTCTTCATGTACGTCAAAATTCACATTGCCGAGTGCAACGAGTGTCGCCCCTAGTGCTGCCGGCAGGGTGATCACTTGAGTCATGATGTCGCTGCGCCTTGATTCGTCCCCTTCCCCAAGCGTCGGCGGAGTTGCAAGACATATAATCACAAAGACAAGAAAAAAAGTAAAAGAGTGTTTTGATATTTCATCCCTGGTAGAGAGGGGGTGTAAATTTCTGATGCATAAAAAGGCCAGGCTGGGGTTGTCATGGGGTATTTGGCTCCCGTCTGTGTCATTATACATTTAAGATATGTATTGTATTAAGGGACCCTTCTGGTCAATGCTCATAAGGGCATTTTTCGCTCTATATTTTTAAAGTCTTTAGTTGTGACTTTTGGTGCCCTATCAGAATTCACAATACCCATTTTAAATCAATTCTTCAGAAAACAGGCGGCAACACATAATATGAACACATGCTATTTGAACATCACGTCTCTTGACATTTCATTCAATATTCTTGAATCTCGCTTGTCAAAAATTGATTCAACTGCAAAACCACCATGATCAATTTCTCGAACCAAAGATATTGCCATTACTGTACATGGTTATATCAGCGGATTCTCAATAATTCGTTTTTCAGTAGACCAACAAGAAAAACAAATGTGCAGGAAAACAACGGATGCAGACTTGGATTTTAGACCTGAGAAATATTGCACATAATATCAAAATGAGTGTGTGTTTGAATCAACAACCTAAAGACGTCATTAAAACCACTTATTCAAATAAATTTGTAATTAAATATTTGCTTTAAATTAAAAACTTTAATCCCTGGAATTGAGCGAAATTTAACTTTTATTTATTGACGCGCGATGCACTCTGACAACTATTTAAACACGACTTCGCCTCATCTTCACATGTCATCATGCCACCCCAGACAAGGTTTTAACCCGGAAACAAATTGCTACCAGAGCCTACCAGCACGCCCCTAGACACGGGGACACCCACGGACACATCAGCCAAGTTCATTTCGCCCTTATGTCAGATGTCACGCCAACCCCCCACGTGTGATAGAAGCCCGCCAAACAGACCAGCTAAGGATCTGAGATTGTGCAGCCGATGCAACCCCGTACATTTAGTCTGCAGAATTAAAGCTACTTCAAGAAACAATATTCCAGCTAGCGTTGCACCTTGCATAAGACCAAAATCACATCTCAATTTGACTAATGTCAGAGCTTCATCTGTTTCATATATCCTTGCCAAATAGTAGCTATACTGAAGCATCTCAATAGTGCAATACGAACCCGGTAGTATTAGGTGGGTGACCTTCACGTTGGCACTTCAGTCTGCAAAGCCTACAGGATGACACAAAAAATCGGAATTGGAACTCTTCAAAAATTTAATTACAGGCTGTGCAATAATATTGAATGATGGGAAAGGGCTATCATAATACTAAATATCACTGACTTTAAATTTACCAGGACAGTTACAGATACAAATGATTCCCTCAAAAACAGTAAAATTATAGCAATATTTACACCTTTTAAAGGCAAAAATACTCTTTGGTAAATACTTATTATCTACACAGCTTTTTAAGAGATTAAAACAGGCATCTCGTCTGCTTTCGCCACGGACCGAGATGGCACCCGAGAGCGCAACTCTGCAAACGGGAGGTGGAGCTCATCTCCGCACTTCAGAGAGCCCGTGGGCAGGTGGAATATATGTCCGTGCACCGCAGCAGAATGGCAGTTCATTCTCAGCAGCTCGCTCCACCACCTCGTATGCTGGAGCTCTCTGCCAACCCCAATGTCTTCGCGACCTACCAGAAGCTCTTCAAGACTTTCACCAGCAACCCCTGAAAAAGTCTTCAACCCCCTTCAACAAACACTACACTTCTGGTAGTGCCACTCAGTCCCTTCTGGACAACAGCACCGAGTTAGTTAGGGTCAGTTATTACTATAGCTACCTAGTCGCATCTGCTCTTGTCTAGTTTAGACCCAGGTCTCCTTCATCTGGTATTCGTAGTCTACTTCCTTTTCAGTTCCTGGTTAGTTAGGAGGTACTACGGGTCACCGTGTTTATTCCTCATGGAATAAACATGTTTTCTATCAAAACTAAGAGTACTGATTCTAGGGCAACTGTGTCTTTTATTCCCCGTAGACGTCAGCCCACTAGGGGAAAGCAGGAGACCACGTAATTTAAAAACCCAATTGCCGAACCTAGAGTAGGAATACGTGCTCTCTTAACAGGGTGCACGTACGTCGCAAACACACCCATTAGACGGCCACCCATACTGTGCACCTGGCGTGCAGTACGGTATAGCCACAACCAATAGAGACTCAATCCACAAGGTGGCTAGTCAACCAGCCAAGCCAATTCACTCCACCCACCGCGCTGAACTGTCGCCGGAAGGAGTTGTAGACTGGTTCTGGAGGTCTGTCCACCTTTGGACCACACCCACATCGTTGTCGGACATCTAGGGTAAATATCACTGTGCTGAACTGTCGCCGGTTGGAGTAATCAGGTATGGACTCTGGTTGGCTTGGCTATGCACATAACTAGGGATTATCGCCTGCTCTTCCTTCATGGGGCCGACTTTAGTACCTCCCTTAAAGCTATACACCAATAGAAGTGGCGCGAAGTGGCAAGCTACAAAGGCAGCCACTGCCTCCGAATCCAATGGGAGCTGTAACCCAGCCTCAAATGCACTTCGTAGAATAACCTCCCGGGAATGAGCTCAAGCTGGCAGACAGTTGGAGAGGCCTCACCTTCCAGCTCCCTCCCCCTCCTTATTACAGCCCCCATTCAAGACCACCGGCCAGTCACATCCGGTCATCACCGACTTCCGTCAGGAACATCATGTGCCACTGTGGATAGTGAACCCGTGGTTCCGCAGCACCAGGACCAGCAGCCCACCACTGGCACCCTTCAGCATCGCCACAGTCGCAGCACCGCCACAGCCCAAGGACTAGGCACGAATTCCGACCTATCTCAGCAGCAACAGTGGCCGAGTCAGGAGCTACCCGGGGCCACACCCAATATAGGTAAACCAGTGGCTGTGTGCCAACCAGTAACACGAAGGACAGCCAAGCCCACAGCACACTGTACCGTGCCGTCAAGAAACGCGCCCTGGCTTACACATTGGCCACGGTCCGGTTAGCAGCATGGGAAGTCAGTCAAGCATACCGCCGATGTCTCCGACTTGCACACAAAACCTTGCCCGACCATGACGTCATCGTCAGTCACCCAACCTAACACGTCATTATATTAACATTTTTGTCCAGTGTTCCTTTGTCGGCTGAGCCATACTCAATCACTCTGTTTAAATTACCACAACTGAATTCTTTGCATCAATTTTTGCCAATCATTACTTGCAGAGTCTTTTTCAAACCTATAAGATCCTAACCAAACCTGAAGTCGATAGTTTCCAATAATCTAGGGATGGGTCGAATAACCAAAAATGTCGATTCCGGTTCCGGTGCCGATTCTACAATTTAAATATCGGTTCCAGTATTCGGTTCTATGTATTTTGAATACTTGCCTTTTGCTTGCAACTTCATTAAACCAATGCAGGTAATATTCATTAAATGTTTTATTTAACCGTTATATGGAAGAATTGAACAATAACAAATTTGTGAAGATAAGTTTTAATGTATACAGATAAACTTGTTGTATTAAATTTATTTAAGGTTAGTAAATATGTAAAAAAATTATTCTTTTTTTACATTAATATGTGGTGATTGTGATATGTTTGGAAAATACTTTAATTAAATAACTCCTGGCCCTAAAACCAAAACATTGTGGCATGCTGTAAGATAACTGTAACCTAGGGTCATTAAAAGGTCAACAGCTGTGGTGGGCTGCCTTATCTTTTCCTTGCTTCTTTTATGGTGTCTGGGCAGTCCTTTTTTTTTTTTTTTTTGCGTCTTTTACACAGTGACTCACTGGTTTTTTTTTGCCCTGCTGGAATGTGACACCTAAAAAAAACGTCTCTTCTTCCTCTTACTCCTGGCCCGCGACCTTACAACCAAACAAAGAAGGCTTGGAGGAATGTATCGATCGGCTAGCAGTGTTGTTTACAGTGGAGGGCTGAGAGAGAGAGAGAGAGAG
>NQII01000410.1:299419-323459 GCA_002778355.1 Clitarchus hookeri | reverse complement strand
AAATGTATAATGATTACTTTCTTACAGATTTTGATATTTCAGTTTTTCAGCAGTAAGATTAGGATATGTTTTATTTCATTGCTCAGCGTCTAGTAGGCATACATTATTTTGGCAGTAACGGTACAAAAAGTTGAATATACTTGAAAACTGTAGCCTACTATATATATTTTTTAATCCTTCAGCTCCGATTGTTTTTCGAAATTCCTTCGCATGATGCAAGCTTCACTTCGACTTCGCTTCGCATTTAAAAAACGACCTTCGCACATGCTCAGTTAATATTTATGTAGTGAAAATTAATTCATCCTTGAAACAGTTTTGATGAAAAATTAAAATGAGTGCCTCTAAGAAAAGAAAAACATTTTCATTAGCTGAAAAGTTAATCTTAATCAAGCACGTGGACAGTAATCCCGGTAGAACACAAACAGCAATTCCTCGAAATTTGGAAATCCCAGTGACTACTCTGAACCGAATCATTGATGCAAACAGCAGACAAACTTCCATGAAAGATTTTATGTTACGTATTTTGCTTGTAGACAATTTTGTGTGCTTTGGTACCAGGAGACAAACTGCCACGAGCAATTGTGCTTGTTTTGCATGTACAGTAATCTTTTGCTCATATACTAATTTTATGATTTCCCAACCAGCAGATAAAATTTCTTAAAAGATAATGTATTTAAAAGAAATATTGGTTTTGTTCATTATGTAAAGTTGTGTGTTTATTACGGTGCATAATTTTATATCTTTTGGTGTCCAGATTCTTGAATTTTTGTGTTTCCCTCTTATAATGTTTTCCTGCTTATAGTGTCACTTTCTTGTGGACCCCTGAAGAACCTTATAAGAGGGTTCCACTGTACCACTCCATAATAGGTTTTCCATGTAAAGCACGCACCCCAGAAATGTTTTCCTTTATGTTGGGAAAAAAAGGGCGCGCTATACATGAGTAAATACCATAGTTATTTTTGTAACAACAGAGTTTTGCCATTGCTGTGTAGAACCAAGAACAGAGTAATTGTTGTCAACCTAAAACCGGTTCCGAGTCAAACCTCAAGAACCGGTGTAAATTGGAACCGAAGAACCGAACCGACCCATCCCTAATAGTTACGCCTGTCAAAATACCACCACAGCTATAACCTCTTTCCAAATTCCATTGACAATAACAAGACCATAGATTGTTGAGTACAGTGTCATAGATTGTGTGATCCTTTCTCATTGTTGCCAACCAACGAGTGCAGTAAACACTTTAGAAGAATAAAAATACCAGATGCCTCCTCACTGTCACCAACCTACGAATGTAGTAAAGATGTAAGAAGAAACTAGAAGACGAAAAAACTCTTGCGGGACGTAAATAGCACCAATTGTCAATTATCCAGTTTTACATTCACATAGTGTTCCGAAACGAATGATACGCACAATCTTTGGTGAATGTACAAACAGAAAATAATGTAGAATATAAATAACTGGAACAAATTATAGAAAAACAAGTACTGGATATATTTTGGTTTTCAGACAGAATATCTGATTGATGGATGCTGTAAATTAATGCTTTAAGAGTCGTAGCATGCGGGTTGATTCTTAACATTGCTTATATAGGATATTTGTCGAGACTAACCAAAAAACGACTCGTACTGGAAAACTGAATAAACAGAATCGCAACAACAAGGTTCCACTGCATTACGTTTCTTTACAAATTTTGCTAGTCATTGATTTATTTTACGCAAATGTGAGAAATTATGGCAATATTTCCAATTGTGCATACTGCCAAGAACTTGATTTCAAAACTAGTTAATACAAGTATACTTTAGAAAACACTATGCAGGAAAACTAATTTTGTAAAATTGAAAATCTAAAAATCTGTATTATTTTAGTAACACCTGTAATTCTGTAGCAAGGCAAGGTAATTCCGTAGCAAGGCCAGGTAAATCGTACAAACCATGGGACATGAGTAGCACTTGGCACCTCTGGGTACGGTAAAGAGGTTGGTGTAAGAGGAGCTGGTAGGGTGAATAAATGGCAGGAGAATGTTAAGTGGAGATGGGTAAAAGGAAACTGAGTGGAGTCAGAGATTTGGGTAGTGCTCAACAGCCATGCTCTTAATTATGCACTGATGGCAGAGGTAGGTATCGAACAGTGGCAGAATGTGATGGTGGACTAAACATAAGTGCCCTGAGAAAACCCATTAGCCAATAGCAATGTGCCCCATGTTTCCCACATGTCAAAGAAAGATTTTTGCTCCACCAGAAATCAAACTCGTTTCACAAAAGTAAGAGGCAAGTAGTTGAACAATCACCATCACGGTCCCAGCAAAGATGCTGGAAAAGGAGGCGTAAATGTAAAAGGAAGGGATGGGAACATTTTAAAAGATGGAAAGGGTTAGGTACAGAGAGAATACATACCACAGGCTGGAAGTATGTTCCCCTGAGGCGCAAACAGCTCCAGATAGTGCCTGCATACTGTATGTCTCCGCTGTCTACAGTCACAGCAAGGAGCGCACGGAGAGTAGTATCCTCCACCCGCCCCACAGCCGACAGAAACTTCCGGTACACAGTCAGAGCCTCACTTTTCCTTTGGGCATTCAGCAGTCCTACCAGCAGGTAATTGAAGCCACTCTTCAAGTCTGCAAGCCCACAATATTTCTCACAATGCACATAGGGAAAACATTTTGCAAATTAACTCAACATGCACTTATGAGACAAGTTATGTTTTTATGTCAAAACTTTTGTTTTATGGTAATAGAGTGAAGAGGTTTGCACGGCTCTTAATGCGGCTGCCTATTGCAGGACCAGACGAGTGCAAGGATAGTGTTTGACAAATGATTTTAAGAATTTTTCTGCCACCTTTCATGATACCGCTTTCAAACAAAAAACACTTTGTCCATCTTTGCCTGGGCCACATTTCTACAAAACATTGCTTGTAAAATTATTAATACCCTGAAAATTGTGGGTAAATTAAAATTTATAGACTGAACAAAACACAAAACCACAAACTCCTATTAATTTACTCCTACTTGCTCTCTTGTAGTTCTCCTCTTCAAAGGGCACAAAGTGTGTCTTTTGTTTGGAAGTGATATTGTGAAAAGTGGCTAAAACATTTCTAAAATATTATCCTTTCCCTTGGCTGGTACTGCAGAAAGCAGAACCCTCAAAAAGTTCTTGAGAGCCGATGAGGATGAAGTGAGGAGAATATGAAGCAGTGCTGGAACGCAAGGGCAGGAGAGATGGGAGATTCCCATAAAAACCTGCCAATCAGTGACATTATCTGGCACGATTCCCACATGCAAAAATCCAGGAGTGACACCCCACGGGGGAACAGAGCCAAGTTTGCCTTGATGGGAGGCAAGCAATCTAGCAGTTACACCAACCGTGGCCACTGTTTTGTGGTAATCACAATTTCTGCTAATAAAAAAATAACAACTTACTAGCTATTTATTGCATGTCACTTCTTGTAACACGCATTATTCAGAAGCTTTAAAATTAGCAAAGCATGCTGATACATACAGGATGTCCGAGCTAAAGGTACCCAAAAGTAGCGTCTTAACAATGAGAGAACCACTCATGACAATGTATATTGCTTGTGTATAAAAAAAAAGCTACTGAACACATTTTGTTTGAAGGCTAATGAAGTTCAATGTGGGCATATTTTGTGGCTAGACAGACGTCAAAACGGTAATTGAGATCTTGCCCTGTGTTTTGTAGCATCTGAGGACCAACTGCTGCACTGAAACACTGTTTTAAACTGTCCCAAATGTCAAACCTTTTGCTGATACACAATGGTTTTAATAAAGCCCCAAGTGAAAAAGTCCAAATGAGTTAAATCCGGAGATCTTGGCAGTCAGGATATTTGGTTTCCTCTTCTGATCCAACATCCAGGAAGTGTCTCATTTAAAATTGCAGTAACATCTCAATGAAAGTGTGTTGGAGCAGCACCCTCTTGATGAAGCATGAAACCTGGAAGAATTTGTGGAACTTCAAAGTTTTCCAGCATGGCAAGGTAAATGTTTCCTGTTACTGTTAGCTAAGTGGGGGAAAAAACGCACGCACGCACGCATGCGCGTACACATACCATTGATATACTGTGTACCATATAAGAAGGCCACATTCTTGACAGTTGNCTTCAAAGTTTTCCAGCATGGCAAGGTAAATGTTTCCTGTTACTGTTAGCTAAGGGGGGGAAAAAACGCACGCACGCATGCGCGTACACATACCATTGATATACTGTGTACCATATAAGAAGGCCACATTCTTGACAGTTGACAATCGCCGCGCCTTTTCATTTATGTATCCATTCGCAATCAACTGGTGTGTCAAGTATAGGCTTTGATGTGGCGAGTCAGCGCGTCCAGGAGGTGCTGCTACGTGTGGCAATTGGTGAACTGCTTGGGTGGCGCTGCATTCGTAAGCGGAGCTTGGTGGACGTGTGTAGGGTCGTTCGTAAACGCTGTACACAAAATATATGTTACTTTAAAAATTATACAGAGCTCGCGGGAAAATAAAACCATTTGTATATACGCGTAAATATGTTATTTTAAACAACAAAACTATCATATGTTTCTGGGTGTAGTTCGGGATATGGATAACAGATAGCGTGGAAGGGCATGTTGTAACAGATTGTGCACCTGTACCTCACAAGATGGCAGCACATGGTTGGAGAGTCTGGAAACGTGAAAAAGGTTTTGATTTTTTCATTACATTTGGATATGGATCGTTTTATTGTGCATCTCATTTTGAACACCTATACATTTATATTTTATCACGAAGTTTCGTTTCTAAAACTAAAAACTGCTGTTTTATGACCACGTAAAATAAAATGTATTAATTAATCTACAAACTATTTCTCATCCGCGTATTTTCTTGTCTGATGTGCGTCAGCACTGCTCTCAGAATAGCCAACGTAATATTAATTTATGTTCGTTCTTGCATCCGCTGATACAGGATTTTGTAAATGGCATGTTGCTTGTTTTGAATACTTCAAATTGCCACTCACTGACTGTCAGAATGTGGCCTTCTTATATGAAATGAACTATGTTATTGTGCATTCCTAACCACACATTGACCTTTGGTGTGTACCTTTCATGTTCAATCACAACTAGGGGTTCTCATTACCTCAAATATGGTAATTATGTTCATTAACTTTGCAGCAAACATAAAAGGTTGATTTATAACTAAACAACACCTGTTCAAGATAATCTGAATGTCTTCAATATGGTTTGTCATCTCAGAAGCGAAAACAGCTCTTACACTGCTAAAATTTGGCGTAATGTGTTGAAGTTGAAGTTTCTATGCATGCAGATGGAGCTGTTTATGAACAACGTGACCTATAGAACAAGAAATTGACAGTTCATTACTAGCTTTTCTAAAGGAATTCCAACTAATGACTAATGCACACGATCAACAGTCTCTTTGGTTACACAAACATTTGGATATTTGCCTGTCAATGAAACCAAACTCCCCATCTCTTTTCAAATCTTATGCCACTAGAGAATCAATCTGGATATGGAAGGATTCACATTCCACTCAGTTCGTACAAACCGTCTTACATATATCACTGATTTCAATCCATCTAGCCAAAGCAGGCACTGCATCCTTACGCTGTGCCCAGATATCGACTGACATGATGTTTTGAACATGGACAGCTGACTACCATATACATGTGCGACGCGTGCAACCTTGGGAGACTGCAACAATAAATGTTGAGGAAATTTTCTATCACTGCACAGGAAACTAATACATTATCATGAGTGATTATCTCGGTGTAAGCAATTATTTTTAGATACCTTTAGCCCCGATATACTGTATTTTAAATTACAGACAAACCTCAACTGTACCTGTTATCACAGTTCCCAGGAATGGACTTTTAAATTTGCTGCACACTTAAAATAAATTTTTACATATTTTGCCTAACTTTAATCCCCAAAACCAAAAATTAATTTTTTCAAATATATTTTCAAATGTAGTCTTATTTAATTATATATATTGATGCGTGACAGCCTGAAAGGCTAGGACACGTCTACGTCACTAGGTCTTTGGTTGTCAGATCAGGCGCACAGGCTCGGGGACAGACTCTAGTGGGGCGGAGTTTGCAGAATCTGGTGCTTGGCCATAGCTAATTGCCACACACTATCCTCCAGTCGCTCCACTTACTTCCCATTCTGTAGGTAAATGGCATGTACATGGAAGGTACAAAAGTTCACGTCCGCACTGAGATGGCAAACTGTGATGTGTTTTATTCCATCCAGAATAGAACATGGTGACCTGTACTCTCCTGCATAGAATCAATGAACTAAATAATCTGTGGAAGGGAAATTAAGAATAAAGAAAAACAGGTGAAAGGGGCCTGTCAGCTTGAAGAGTGAGAGCAACAATTATGTAGCCGTGATAAATGCTTGGACTCTTAACTGAAACTTGGTTGTCCTGAAGGGACTAGGGTGACTGGCTGTGCAGTGTTGACGGCAATGTCAAAGGAGAGAGTAAACTCTTCAGGGCTGCAGCACGTACTTGAAAACGTCGGGCATTGGTCACAGTAGGTCACTAGGGATTCTTCACATGGAGGACGAGTGAGCAGAGAGCCTTAGCACGACTTGTGCTAAAGCAAGCTGCTGAGTTAGACTGCCGTTCCTTGGCGTTGGATGGCCTTATATACAACTGGCCGGGGGTTGCTTCGGGCTTCGTCGTTTGTCGTGTGTCTTCAGCAGGGTGGCCCTTCCCTTTGTGGCAGTGCAGCACTAGCTGCGATCTCTCTGGGAAGGTTGGAAGTGGGGTAGTTTCCTGATTTGTGGGCGGTATCAGCCGCTCGGTTCGGGACAAATCACTTGCGTTGCCGACCGGCATCCCTTCTCACGGATATTGCAAGGCAGAGGTGATTTGCACCACTATTCCTTTTGATGCTGCATTGGCGCTGGAGTGGGTATGTTTTCTGGGTTGCACTATCTCTCACTCTCTCTTCCACACAGGTCACTTGGCAGGTGGCGCACTACAAGCTTACTACAAGCTTCAGCCCCCTGGGTAGTATTGTTTTGCATGTATTAGTTGACAGAGTTTCAGGTGAGTATCCTGGACCTTCAAGGTAACGGTAAACACATGAAGCTCAAAGAAACAGCTGAGGGCTCTGGTTACTGTACAGAGATTTACAGGTAGTCTTGGAAAGCGAAAATGACAAACATTCAAGTAATTTTAACACTGGGGAAAGTAGGGTGATCACTAACCCAATGCACAAGGTTGTGTAGTTTTACTCTCATTCTGCCTGCTCTGGCGCTGAAGGCGTATTAAAAGCGCCCTTGCTCTGGGGCCTCCTATGGATCGCACAGCAGGCTGTTTATGTGTGACAGGTTCGACTCTAGGGAGGGAGCTGAAGGCCTTCAATTCCTTATATCCCTGTTTCTGTATAAACAGCCTAATCCTACATGAGTTACACTAAAACTTTACATACAATTGAACTAAATCATTACTTTTACGGTTAATAAAATGAGCTAATTTCATTATTGAAATTTCACCATTTCGTCACAAAAATATTTTGATTTCGTCAAATATACCAAAAAAATGCATGCATTATTATTAGAACATGAATCGGTTGTTTTTGTAACTATTTCACTCAAACTAAATGGAATTTGTTATTCATTCTTTTAATCAGTATATATTTAAGTGAAAAACATTAAAAAATATTTAATGATAAGGATGAAAGGACAACCTTACGAGAGCACACTTGTCATGTAACACACATTGACACGCCACAGTAATTTTTGTGCAATAAATCTTGTACTTTAATGAGACGTTTAAAACTGTCAAAGATCATTATCTAGCTTTTGAGTTTTACAAGATTTTTACATCACCCACATACAGCTTTTGTTCATTTGTAGATATTTTAATTAAATCCAATTCAGTTCTATATTACTCCAACACAAACACACAACCTAACTACAAAATACAAGTGAATATTGTATTATTTATAAAATAAAAATATTCCTTGTATAGCAAAAATGTTTTTACAAAGGTGGCAGAAACCTATTTGTTTTTGTTTTCTTGGCTATAAAAAAACACAAATCTGCTTCCAATACAGTTGTCTTTTTTTTATATTTTATGTCCACTATCACTAAAAATCACTGTGCATACGACATGGCAGTATTTAAGAACGTGTCATTTCCCACCCACTCAACGTTTACGTCACAGTTTTGCACATTGGCCAGTTTATAAAACAAAAAATCCCTTCACTTTCAAAATCCTCAGCACGATCTATAATAGTAACTATTCTGGCATTCTTAACTGGTTTTACGACGCAAGGAAACCGACTAAAATCAGCACCTTGCTAAATAGTTGCAAATGCAATAATTGCTAGTTGTCAAGAACCTAACCACAAAGAACAGAAGATGAGTAAATTCAGCAGTGTTTACAAAAACCACGTGAATGTTTAGTGTGTGATTATTACATTCAACAAAAAATATATTCATCTGTGTTTTATACATGTACTATTTACTTTTGTCACATCACAAACATTTTTGGTTAGAGATGTTCGTTTATAAATAAAACACATGTAGGCGCGATTCTGCCCATGAAAGCACCATAGTGATTCAGCTCGATATATAAATCGAATTGCACGTGCAACAATAATTTTTTAACCTTGCTACCAATCTATTTATGAATTGTCCTCGTGGCGTAAAATTTTGTTACGTTTTTATACTACGGTAGAGTAAACAATATGATCACGCAAATAGTTTTAATATCCGCACGTATGTGAAGTAAATGAGAGATAATGCTGTATAACAAATGGAAAATTGTAAAACTTAATGTTTGTAATCGTTTTCATGGTAAAAGAAGCTTGCACTGTGGTTTCAGATACACAAACAAGCAATCTTGACAATGTTTCGCAAATACCGTAATTATTACAGAATTTCGCGAATAAACATAATTTCTCAGTATTTCACATTTATTTCGTGGTTTGTGAAAATTTCTAGGCCCTACTAATCACAATTACGTACAAATCACCTACAGATATAAAAAAAAACATATGTCACTCAAAGAACATAACACTCGAGATAACTAGAATATTTACAATTTCTTTTGGTTTATTTACAGCCTTTCTTTGGCAGGCTTCAACATGCAGACATGTCGCCTTTTCCCTTGGGCGGTGTTCGGGTATACGCCGTAGGTCCTGGATTTGCTGTCTTATTCTAAGGCGAGCTGCTGAGATAGACTGCCGTTGCTCTGTATTGCTTAGGGCCTCATCATTCGTTTTGTGTCTCCGGCGGGGTGGCCCCTCCTTCCGTGGGCACGGCAGCACTGGCTGCAATCTTTCGGGAAGGTTGGAAGCAGTGAAGCTTTTTGGTGTGCGAGCTGTATCCACCACTCACTTGGCAACTCACTTGCATTACCAGCTGGCATCCCTTCTGACGGGAATTACTAGGCGGGGTTGACTTGCACGACTAGTCCTTTTGATGCTGCATTACACTCTCCTGGTATCTTATGTTTCCACGGAGGCAGAATGCTGACCTTGGTGACGGCCAGTTGTGGTTCGTACCTTGTCTAGGACACATGGCGCGCACGTGATGATACAAAGTTGCAAGAATAGAAATTGCTCATTTACAAGTCGGGCAACAGTATCAAAATAAAAATAACTTTTTTTTAAAACAAAACATAAATTTATGTTAATAGATGGATGTTTATGACTAGCAATATAATGGAGAGCATATATAATCTTTGTTTGTCACCTATGTTAGTCGCAAGCACTGAGCACCATGGAATTTTTAGGAAATGAATACTTCATTAACAGTGGCTTCTTACAGGAAAATGAGATGGTGCATTTTTTAAACTTACATTCAGTCGAGCCCCACATATTGACGCGTGATGCATACTGGCATAAATATTTACAACTCCGCCTCATCTTCATGTGACATCACGTCACCCCGAGCGGGTTTGAAACCAGGACGACTTGCTTCCAGAGCTAACCAGCACAGCCGTCGGCAAGGAGCACCCAGGTCACGGCAGCCGAGGCCATCTATGCCATTATGTCAGACATCACGTGTCTGGTAATCACCTCCACGTGCGACAGAAGCCAGCAACGAAGCCCAGCACTGCCAGTACGTTCGCAGGAGCAACACAAGCAGCACACAAGGAAACTGCCACTTCCAACCTCCCCCAAGAGAATGCGGCCTTCGCTGCTAAGGGAGGAGCTCTAGCCCGAAGAAACCCAACCAGCCGAAGGGAGCCGAAGGACCCGCATCCGGCCGACTATATACGATGGCGCACAGCCCCAAGACGGCAGTTGTATACTAATGCAGGCTGCTCCACCACCTCGTGTACTGGAGCTCTTTGCCTACTGCTTTCCTCTGGAGAGATCTACCAGCTTTCCAGAAGTCTTCCAGACCTTCACCCATTGACCCCGAAAAAGTCATCAACCCCCATTACACTCGTTACCACTTTGGTAGTGAATCCCGAGTCCCTTCTGAACAACAGTATAGATTAGTTATGGTGAGTTGTTATAATAGTTACCTAGCCTTTACTGCTCTTGTTTGGTTTTGCCCCAGCTCCCCTTCACCTGGTTTACTGTAACTTACTTTTACAGGTTTTAGTTCAACTGATAACTAGGAAATATTGTCTGTCTCATGTATGTTGGCGAAATTCTGACAGTTCGACGAAAGTAGCGCCAATGTTTACTTTTTGTTTATGTATCCTTTCGCCATCAGCTGGTGCATCAAGTGGGGGCTGTATTTTTTATCAACACATTGTCAGCTAATCCACTTGCCATTGTACTGCAATGTTAAACAAATTTTAAAATATTTTAGACTGACATCTGTCTAAAAAAATTAGTAGGTTATAAAAGTAAAAATATAAAACCTTCCAAAAAATTAAACATTTGCTAACTCTTTTTTAATCTGTCCGAGACAATGAATTTGGGTTAACATTTGCGAGACTGTAGTTGTAGCTATTATCACACTTTGGACGTTATAGCTAATATATTCGAGTTGGAAATATGTGACTTGGATTAACGTTAGAATTGCTTAAAAACTATTCACGCGTGTCCCATTTTCTTCGGAAACAAGGAAATGGGTTTCCGGGAGAACATCATGGTGTGTAATTTACGTAGACGAACGATTACCGGACGAATATAAATTACTAGTACGCAAAATCGCTGCACACGAAATAGATGTTGCTTTAAAAATTATGCAAGGCTCATGGAAAAATAACAGTATTGGTATCTGTTTGTAAATCTGTTAGCATGAAAGTTTTCTTCTCTGGCTGGTAATGCTTCGGGAAAGAGCATGACAAAGCGAGGTTTGAGTCGTTTGCATTGCTCAATAGATAGCATCTTTTAAAATGTTGAATGTACTTCTATTACTGTCTCGGAACGACACAAATTTAAAACACATTTAGTGAAATTATTAGAAAAAATAATTTAACGATATTATGCAATATTTCTGTATGCTTTTGGAATTAATATTAAACACGTATGGAAAGCATGGGTAGAAAGAGGGGGGGATACGACATGAAAAAGGTTTTGAAGTTGCGTTTCGTTTGGATACGGATCGTTTTATTGTGAATTTCATTTTGAACACCTATACATTACTACTTTATCACGAAGTTTAGTTTGTAACACTAACAACCACTGTTTTGTGACCACGTAAAATAAAATGTATTAATTAATATAGGAACTCTTTCTTATTGCGTATTTTCGGATGGCATAATGTGTGTCGGTAGTGCACTGAGAATAGCCAGTGTAATATTAACACTTTTGTTCGTTCGTGCATCAGCTGATAAAGGATTTTGCAAATGGCACTAAGTTTGTTTCGTATACTTCAAGTTGCCACTCACTGACTGTCAGAATCTCGCCAACTTATATGAGACAGACCATAGTACAGACCACCATGTCTATTCCTCTGGGGAATAAATACGTATTCTTATCTAACCCAGTGTGCTTATTATAGGGTGATGGTGACTTCCATTCTCGTACATGTCAAACCCGCCAAGGAGAAGCAGGAGACCGCGTCTTGAAACCACTTTGCAGAAACTAGTATAGGACTGCGGGCTACCCTTTACCGGGGGTACAAAAAGGTACCTGGTGCGCATGTACAGTAGAGCCCTGGCCACTAGGAACACATGCGACGAAGCGGTTAAAACATCCTGATCAGCTTACCCACTCCATCCACCACATTGAACTTCGCCAGTTGGAGTGACAGGACTGATTCTGGTTAGCCTAACCCCTTCTGGTTACACTCTTAGCCAGGGAACTCGTCGCCTGCTCCTCTTTCATGTGGTAGACCATACTACCTTCCCGTATGCCCTTCACTCATAGAATGCGGTGTAAAGTAAAGAGCTACGAGGGCAGCTACTGCCTCTTAACCTAGTCAGATGCTCTGCAACTTATTGCCATCTGCCCTCAGCAGCCCCTCACCATGGGACCGAGCTCATGCCGCCCGACAACTGGCGAGGCCTCACCTCCCAGTTCCCCCTAGCTCCCTTTTCCAACCAACCCAGAAGACCGCCAGAGAGCCTCAACCGCTTGTAGTACGCCTTCGACTGGGCCTTCCAGTGCCACTAGATATCGCCTGCCCCTAAGGACCAGCAGCCTGCCACCAGAGCCAACCAGCCAAGCCAGCAGCTACCCCAGGTGCAGCCCACTGCGGGTAACAGAGTGCCTTTTTCCAAACTCTCAGTGCATAGAGCCGTTATCACTATACCCAACTTTGTGCCATGCGGAAGGGTTACACGCCCCACCCTATACCACAGAAGGGTTATCAATAGGCGGCAGATAATCCAAACTCCCCCTTAGTGAGTTTAGCAAGTGTGTCTGTCTGCAACGAAAGGAACCTTTATATCTGATGGTGACATCACCGCCATATTAACCAGACGTCAAGTGTCAACGTAAGTAACGAAAAAATAAATCTTAAGTACCTTGCTCTGAAAATAAGCCGCACCATTATTCTCGGAAATAAAAGTGCCTGGAATTATACAACTCAGATGACAAAGCAGTAATTCAATTGGTTAAGGCAGATGTAATATGTAATATGTTAATGATTATCAGTTATTCTAATTTCAATATTCTTTACATGAACGATTGTCTAGTGTGGAAAATGCTGCTGTCAGATGCGCTACGTTGTAGGTATTTCCGAGTCAAATTGTCAGCCTCCATGTGCACAATGGCATTCAGAAAACACGAACACAGGGTGCCTAGGAATTGAGTGTCGGTATCACTGCATGAAGTAATTTTTGGTTATGACCATCACTATAGCTATTATTTATCTTGCCACTGTCAAATGTTGTTATAGTGTGGTTTCAGTGTTGATTCTGCTGCTTGCTCTCTGTAGATTAATATCTTCACAGATTTTCATGTATCCATTGAGAACAAGAGAGAGAATGTTGCGCAATATTGAATGTTATTTTTTTTTCCAGTAGCGAGAAGATATGGTAGTTGTCATATTTATGTGAATATAGATTTGATATGCTACAATAAGCTGCATACAACTTTTATACTGACGCTACTCCCCACCTGTGTCAAACAGAATGGTTCGTAGGGTCGTAGTTAATTCCTCCAGGCACAGACTATAAGGTACCTTGAAGGTTGAGGGTATTTCAATAAGGTAGTCTTTTGACGTTTCACTTAACTGGATAAATATATTGTCTCGAGTTTAAACAAAAACAAAACACACAGAAACACTTCCGAGGTGTGGTACTCTATTTTGGCTAACTCAAGTTAACTGTGGGCGACTTCCTGTAGGAGGGGGGGGGGCTTCTCTGGGCGGCGACTTGATACTTAACTCTGCTGTTGGTGCTGGTAGGTTCTCTGCTGTGGGTGAGCTCCGGCGATGTGGGCGGCCTTGGAAAAGGCCCGCTTTTGGTACCGTCTCCCCTGGACTTCTGTTCTGGGCTCGTTCTCACGTCCTCTCGTGATTCCTTGACGCAACTCTTCCCTTGGCGCGGTGAGAATGAACTGTGCCCCTATTCTCACGTAAATTGGCTTATATGCTCTCCAGCCTCCCTCCCTAAGTGTCTGCACGTGTCTCTCTTATTGGAGGAAGGGGGGAGGTGGTTGCCTTCAGTACAAAACCCTTCAGCCACGTGCCATGGTTCGTGAAGGTTCGGGGGCGGGAGAAGTGGTGATCTGCCCCTTGAATATACCATCTCAGCTTATTTTTCCGCGGTTTGACTACAAGGGTGGTAAGGGTGAGTATTCGTGGCCCCCACTTTCAATTGGTCAGCCGTTTTCTCAGGCGTGAAGCTAGAGGTGCTCTTGCTTGGCTCTGCAATTTCTCCCGCTTTCCTACGTATTTAAGTAGCACTTTCCGGGTGCTCCGGCAATATGCCAGCTCTTACTCAGCACAACCTTGACACGTGTAACTGCGATCCGTTCTGGCTGTCCACGTGCCTCGTGACACGTGTAAACTGGTAGGCGCTCGCGAAGGGGGTCAGTGAGGCTTCCACTCCAAAATGCGTTACATGACAATTCCCCCCCGGCTCTTCGAAACTGAGCGACCTTCGTACAAATTTCGGTTTCTGAAAACCCTTAGTCGCACTTCAGTTCCATGGTTAGGTAGTGCACGCCGCCCTACCTTTCTCTCACAGCAGGCGACATGAAAAAACCGGCTTCCTTCATGTCACGCAGAGTCTGTTATTGGTGTAGTCGGCTCGGTTCACGCGTTCTGTTCATATTCCCTGTTAGTTGCGCCATACTCGCTGTTATTTCATTCGCAGTTTCTACCTCTTCCTCGTTTACTCGCCCTTTCTCTCGCTCGCCTGTTCTCTTTTGCTCACCCGTCCGCTTTCGCTCACTTGTTCTTCGCGCGTATCTTCTCCCTCACTCGCCTGTCGCCTTTCTCTTGTTGCGTCTGGCGCCTGCATATATTCCGCCCGATAAGTGGCTGTGGTTTCGAGGTTCCTTTATCGGCAGGTGCAGTGGCTCGTGCGCCCTTGAGACCCTGAGATAGCGCGGAGGGGCAATGGCCGGCTTATCGTTTTTGCCCCCTATCCTTGCATCCTGGCTCACTGTTCGGTGACCTAGTGACCCACTGCGGGATTCATGTGGGCTGTCCTCCGAGCTGGATCGTAACAGAAAATGAATATTATCACCAAGAGATAATTGATGCAGAAATCTCAAATTAATGCTGTATAAGGCAACATACTGTTTGAGCGGTAAAAATACGTGACTTGGTGGCACCAAGTTTATTGACTGTAAGAACTCGGAACCTTAAACTAAGCTTTCTAGTGGATCATAATTGTATTTCTGTGTATGGTATCAGGTGATTATCTTTGTAATGCAAGAAATGCACAAAATTTCACGTCAAGGATCAGCAACAGTTCACTACTGGAAAGAGAAAATGGCGGTGGCACAAACGCCCGAGTTACAATATACAATTTTCTGCTTTCAAGTGAGCAAAGCAGACGAAGCACGGGAGATGTATGAAGGGTCGGTTCAAGATGAGTCGAAGTTAGAGGACTTCGAAACAATCTTCCAAGAGGTTACTGACAAACGAAGACAAACAAAACGAGTTATTGGCAAATTTTTGTGCGTTGTGTGCTAGCCCAAAAGCAGACAACAAAATTGATATTAATGAAGGTAAGGAACAGTTTGCTGCTTACGAGGTTGTGTTTCGCGAACTACATAAAGTGTAAAATTAACTGCTTTAAAAAAAAGTGAGGTTTGTTTTTCAGGGGGCACTACTCATGAGGCGCATGCGGCTTTTTTGCAGCAGAATGTTGCAGACATTGCCACTGCTTGTTTTCAGTGGTAACCGTGCAGAACAGAAGGGATTTGCAGAATTATTCAATTCCATTCCCACTTAACCAAAGTGCAAAAAAAATCATTATTTGTTAGGGTGTCTTAGAGGTGACGCACAGGACATAGTGAGCAATGTACCAGTCACAGAAAATAATTATGACATATGGGGTCTGCTGGAGAAAACGTTTTTGAGTGTACGCATTATGGCAACCCTCCACGTGCAAAAAATTCCCCACTTATCCTTGTTGGACAGCCGTAGTGAGAATGCTATAAGCAAATTCGTAACATGTGTCTGAAGGCACAAAAATTTCCAGTTGAAAAGTGGGATTTCTTACTGTTAAATATCGTGTTAGAGAAGATGGATAACTTTGAAGCAGGCATTTGAGATGTCACATGAAGAGGAGCTCCCCTTCTTCCACCAACTAATGAAGTATCTTAACCGGAAGGCAAGAGCAGCAGAGCAAGTGCAGTTGGCAACAACTGCAACACAGAGATCTAACCATTCCCAGAAGATTACAGGCAGCCGGTTTCGTAGTTTGACCAAGTGGCGGCCACTGAATTAGAACAGCAAGCCTGCAACAAACCTCACAAAGACTATGCTTGTATCCACTCACGACAAATCAGACAAGCTGAAGTGTTGTGTATGTACATGGGTTCACGCACTACATAAATGCCAGTTATTCCTCGCAAAGTCTGTTGAGGAGAGACGGACGTGTGTGCAAATGCAGAGGTCTTGTATTAACTGTATACGAGGACATCATGTGGCAGCACAGTGTAATTCCAAGTATCACTGCCAGCTCTGCAAAGGTAGTCACCACACACCCCTCCACGTTGCAGACACTAGTGATGGGCGAGT
The DNA here is from genome assembly GCA_002778355.1 of Clitarchus hookeri. Classification (NCBI taxonomy): domain Eukaryota; kingdom Metazoa; phylum Arthropoda; class Insecta; order Phasmatodea; family Phasmatidae; genus Clitarchus; species Clitarchus hookeri. The sequence continues at coordinate 306,907 of NQII01000410.1, read as the reverse complement.
TTGATTTTTACAGCTTTGAGTTGAGTCAACAAGTTGTATGAAAGTCGAGTCGAGTCGAGTCAAGTCGAGTTCAGCATAAATTTTTTTTTAGTTAAAATTGAGTTTGTACCATAAATGCAAATGTGTACCTATGTACATGGGTAGAACTAAAACCCCTTATAAGTTCCTCCCCTCTTACGGTCACAGTTAACAAAGAAAAAAGTTTGGGACTACCTTCTACCAATAAGAATAATTCTTTGTCAGGGTGAGTGATGCACAGTGCTACTTTTTCCCTATCAGGAAAGATTGAATGGAATGCCAGCCTTGTTATGCAGATGGAGTGGGCGGAGGGTAGCTTTGCAGTCCATATTTAGTTTTTGTTCCCTACAATTACTATTGTGAGTGGACAAACAGTCCACTTTTAAAGTTTTTGTTACCAAATAATTTTTGTGGTTTAATTTTAAAAACACAGGTTTTTAAAACAGTACATAATTTGATGAGAAAAATAATGACAAGTTTACCATTATGCATATTTCTGCTGAAAGTGTGACATGCAATTATAAAAAGGGTTTTCCTGTTTAAATACCATGCATCCTTTGGTTGTAAGTATTTTTGTAGCGCAGAGGCTGTACTTGTCAACTTTGACAAGAGTCCCATTAGCTGATGTCACAAAGAGGAAGTGCTTCACAGGGAATCAAAATGGCTAAGTCAAGAATATAACACACACCGGATTTTATAACAACTGATCATTACAAACGCCAACTAAGTGTCAAGGCATGTAGCAGAGTTATTGTTTTCATTCCGGCGCTACTTTAACAGTTTAGTAACTTAAAATTTTTGATTCACATGACACGAAAGGTAATTGTTAGGTGCTAATATTTGTTGTTTCCTAAAAGCACACCATGACTAGACTTGCAAGTTCAGAAACTCTGTGTCTGCAGTAAAAAAACTCTACACGAGTGACAAGTCAATTTTTGTTGACACGAATCGACTCGATTTTTTGAGACTCGACCCATCACTAACACAAACCTAAGACTCCACCCGAAAGCTCAGATGAGGATGAATCCCAAGCAAGAGACGAAAGTGCAGTTGTGATGTGTGCAGCAGAAGGGAGGCAATTTGACATTCAAGTTTCCACTGTTTTGTTAAAGACTGCATTAATACCTGTGAAAGATGGGGCAGAACACTTCCAGGTGGTTCAAGCAATGCTAGACAGGGCCTCTCAGTCCTCCTTTATCACAGAGGCTTGCATACGACGACTGAATCTCAGGCGATATTGAACTGAAGTGAACATTGCTGGTGTCTGCAACGTTGCGGTTCAAGAAACAAAAGGGGCAGTTTCATCATGAGAGATTAATTCTCTTCAGTCGCCAGAGTTTCACATTACCAGCAGAGCACGTATTCTGAAAAATATTACCAGAGACATGCCTTCTGTACCGATTGCAGTTGGAGGTCTCTAGCATCTAGATGGGCTGCCACTGAATGATCCACAGTTTGCCACACCTAGTGCAATAGACATGTTGCTGTCTGCAGAGATACAGTCAAACCTCATTAACACACCCCCGTTTAATACAAAATTTGCGTTTGTGTGAAGCGTTTTTGCGGTCCCATGAATTAATATAGGATTTACACTGTTAAACTATTTCCTTAATATGAAATACGGTTAATATGTAATACGAAGTGATTTGAATCCAGCAGAACAGTAATTCCACATGTTGGCAAATCGTTTATACAAATTCCACGGCTTAGTGAAAACAAACACAGCTAATATGAATATTTGTAACACCACAACATAAAACGGTAAAACACAAATAAACAACTGGCCAAAGATAAACATGCTTTGTAGCACAACAGGAAATACGGAAATCGATACTAGCGGTAAAGTTACTTCTACTGCCGCGAGGTGCGCTGATGTCGCCAAGATGTAAATTGTAACATTGTGGTAAATGGGAGAATTCCGTTTATTAGTTTAAAATTGCATTTATAAAGTTAGTTTTATTTCAAATTGATAAAATTCTGCACACACACGGAACTAACACTATCCTGGCGGCGATAATCTTTATGTGCCAAACTAATCACATTGAAGTTGGTAACCAGCAAGTTGCTGCCATCTTGTGAACACCAAGTGCAATGGAAAAATTCCAAGACTAATGCATTTATTTCCTGATGTAATGTGCACTACAGGGTTTTTATTTTTTTTTATAGACATACAAAAAGATGTTGGTTCTTTTTTTATCTTCGAGAGGCGTACATTTTATATTTTAGCGCGCTACAATATAACTGTTTGGTTTCTCTGGCTGTACGGATAAGCCAAGGTCACGGTGCAAAAAAAAAAAGCAATTGGCAAAGAATAGTTTTTGTTGGTAACATGTGCGAAGTTGTTTTAAATTTGCTGTTTTAATATTTTTGATCGAGCTAGTTGGTTTTTAAAGGTTTAGCAATGGCTGCAAAACGTAAACGTAACGATATTACGTTTTGAACGAAGCTTAAAATAATCAGTGAAATGGACAAAGGCAGTACAAATAAAACAGAAATTGAGAGAATTTGGTATTCCACAATCGCCTTTATCTAAAATTTTAAAAAATCGTAGCAAAGTTGAACTTGCTCGTGACAATGCCTCTGCACTCTCAGCAAGAAAATGACTGCGTGGACCTAAACATGAGGAAAGGTAAACCATCCTGCTTCAGTGGTATCATGAAATGAGTGCAGCAAACATACCTATTTCTGGTCCTTTAATCCAGAAAAAGGCAGATTACCTGGCTTTGAGGTTAGGGATTCCTGATTTCAAATTTGGCAATGGTTGGTTGCAGCGGTTTAAAGAACGAAACAACCTATTGCAAAACTTGTGTGTGGCGAGGCGGCAGCCGTCGACGTGGATAAGACTCAAGATTGGCTAAAGTCTGTGCAGCCAATCAGTTAACTCCAGGTAACATTTTCAACGTGAACGAAACTGGAGTTTTTTACAACCTGCTGCCAAATAAAACATTAGCTGTGAAAGGTGAGAAGTGCCATGGAGGTAAACGCAGCAAGGAACGTGTTACTGCATTACTGTGCTGTAACCAAAGTGGTAGTGAGAAATTATGTCCCCTTGTTGTAAGTAAGTTTCAGAAACCCAGATGTTTCAAGAATATTGTTAACCTACCATGTGATTATGAAGCAAACTCCTGTGCTTGGGTGACAGTGAAAATTTTTCAGAAATGGTTAATGAAATTGGAACGACACATGGCATACAAAAACAGAAAGATTTTATTTTGGACAGATGTACAGCACATTCTGCTGTTGGCCTTGAGTTGTTACAAGTGACATTGCTCTATCTGCCAGCCAACACCACAAGTTTTCTACAACCTCTTGATCAAGGTATCATCCAGTGTGTGAATAAGAACTACAGAACAATTGCGTAACACGTTACTTAATTCGTCACCTGGAACAGAAGAAAGAGACAAACTTGCGATTGGACGTTTTGAATGCCATGCGGAATGTATGTATGGCTTGCGATGAAGTCACATCGTCTACAATAGACAACTGCTTCAGAAAAGCTGGTATTGGTGCCAAAGAAGAACAGGCCAGTGAGGAAGACAATGATGGCAATATGGAAGGATAGGATTATCTTCAGGAAAGTCTGCAATTCCAGGAGCAGTTTCGCCACTTTGTGCAAGTGGATGATGATGATGATGCAACATCGGCAGCACCTGTTGTAGAAGAACTGATGTGTGTTGACGTTCAATCAAGTGGTAGGACCGTTGAAGAAATTGAAGATGACAAAGGAGAAGATAATGATTGGGCCTTACTGCCAACGAAGAAGGATGCTATTCAGGCTTTAGCCACCCTGGAAAATGTGCTTTCAAATATTGATGTTGATAGGGAAACACTTCTGGAGTTTGATTAACTCTCTACGGTTGTTAGTAGTGCCTATAAAGAAAAAACAATGCAAACCAAAATTTACTCGTTTTTTAAGCCATAGGGTTTAAACTTAAAACAGTGTGCTATTTGCCACAAAGTCAATGCTGGAAACAATGTAAATACTATGTACAAAATACGTAAGTATTCTTAAAGATTTGTATTCACATTTTATACATTTTTCTAATAGTAGTGAAGATAAAATGTGTACTGTTCTCGGAGAAGTGTTATACAAGTAAAAAATATTCTGCAAAATTGTTACTTTTATCAACTAATTCTTGATAAGTGATGTTAAAATTAGGCATGTGCGAATGTCTTTTTTTAAATGTGAAGCGAAGTAAAAGCAAAGCTTACATCATGCAAAGAAATTCGAAGAAAAATCAAAGTTAAAGGATTTCTTAAATATATTTATTTATTTATATATTAATTTATAGAGGCTACAGTCTTCATAAAGTAATAATTACACATTTAGATACCTACAAACTTTATAAAAACTGTCATAATACAAAATATGTTTCAAATAATACCTAAGTTTGCAATATAAATATTAATTTTATACTAGTTTGCAGAAGGAAATAAATGTTAACTTACCTCAAAACATTTCAACATTAAAACATTCTTGAAAATTATGTTAAAGAAACATATCACTGCAATCACTAAAGAAATAAGAACTAACAATGTTTATAAACAGTGCTTAAATTTTGAAACCTCAAGAATATAGCCTATGTAAAGAAAACAAGAGCAGTATTCATTTACTTAAAGTATTTAGCATTGTCATGAAGAAAAACTTGTTGGCAGGCATGTTCTGGGAGCAGATTGTGGCGCCTCTGCGTCACATTTCCTGCCGTGGAAAACAACCGCTCACTGCTGACCTGAGTCGCAGGTATTCCCAGATATTTTAATGCAATTTTTGACACTTTTGGATAGATGTTCTTGTTTTCACTCCATCAGAGCAATGGGTTATTTTTTCTGTCTATGCGCCTCTCATTTAAGTATATGATCAATTCATCAACACAATCACCACATTTTGACTCATTTAGCAGTTCTTCAAACGCAGACCAGAGAGAAGAAGTGCTACTGATTAGCTCTTGTATTACTTGTTCTTGACAAACGTTTACCTATACATTCATTTTCTTTAATTAACTTTCCAAAGTAGCTACAGCAACTACTTTGTTAACCAAAGCTCCTCTGAATTTTGGATCTGCAATCATTGCAGGTAAATAAACAGAGTCTTCCTTGTAGATACCAAATTTGTATTTTAAAGCCTTCAACAAATTTCTTGCAAACATAATTCCTTCTGTTTTATGTAGATTACAACTTGTCAGGTGTGATTCTGAACCATGCAAAATTGGTATTACCATAGACAAAGTGGGATAGCTGTCACCACTCAGCTCTTCTGTTGCATCTGCAAGAGGTTGAAGAATCTCTACAAGCCCACTCATATGACTCCATTCCTGAGGTGCAAGTATTTCCACATTGCTGGTGTTTTTTGGGCAAGCCATTTGTGCACTCAACGCAGCCTGCATTTCCAGGAGCCTTTTTAACATTTGGTGTTCACTTGACAACCTAGTGTCAATATATTGGATTACTGCTAACTCTGGTAGTTCTAATTTTCTTTGCATAGAGTGAAAACTCTCTCTAGCTGTACTGCTCTGCCTGTAATGGCCTACTATTGCCTTGCACTTTGTAAGTAGCATGGCCACTCCTGCTGTTTCTTTCTTAGCATCAGTAATAGCATTCTGCAAGGTGTGGGCAAAACACTGAACTGGTGTGAATGAATGAGTGGCAGCACTTCTGAAGTTGGCCCCATTGTCAGTTGCACAGTAGATTGGAATGGCTGAATCTTGCACAGGTGTTCCCCAGTCTTCCAGTGTCTGGCAGAAAGCTGCACTTATGTTCTGGCTGGTGTTGCATTCATTCATAAGAATGATATCTATGGTGAAAGAGTTGCCTAAAAATTGAGGTGTTAAATAGTGGCAAGTGATGCTCACATACTTATCCACAGCTGCAGATGTCCAGCCATCAGAGGTAATGCTGAGTGACAGTAGGGATAGGTAGTCTGTTTTTAGCATTGATTTTGTTTTGCATTTCTGCAAAATGAGCAGGTACGTAGTTGTTGGAAAATGTGGTAATTTGGTGCAACATTGGGGTTAGCCATAAGGTCAAAAAATCCCTCCTCTTGGACAAAACTGTAGTGGAGAAGTCCTCTGGTAAGCATTAAACTAATGATTTTTGTTATGGACTGAGCCCTTGAATGACTGAAGGAAAATTTCATTATTTTTGTAAAAACATTTTCAAGTGTGTTGTTTACATTTTTGAACAGTTGGTTTTCTTGATTCAGAAACTTCATTTTCTTCTATATATTTTTTCCATTCACTTTCATGTCGCTTCAGGTGATAAATAAGTGTAGTTGTTGCTGCAACAATATAGGCCTTATTAAGTTTCAGTTTGTTTGATGCCCAGCATTTAAATTGTAACAATATAACTTTTTGCACACACAAAAGGGTATCTACCGATTTTGAAGTAGAGCAGAACCTCTAAGGAGCATTTTTTCAAGTGACTAGAAAAAAAATGTTTACGTGGACCAAAGATGCACCCAGATCTGACCCTTAACAGCTTTTTCAAAAGACCGAGACATTAACATCTGGTTTGCCTAATAGTTGAGTGCCAAATATTATACATCAGCTCTATAGCTGATACATTGAAAATTACACCTACTCAACCCTTGTTAAAAAAAAAAGGGGGGGATGTGGGGAAAGTTACACAATTCCTTTATAAAACATAAAAACTCCTGCTGTGTTTATTTTTCAATGGACCACATCCCTGCCCCCTTCCACAACCTTTTTTTCTCTCCTTATATCCAGTCCCATTTGGTGCTGCCACCTCACTGTTTTTCAAGTGGGTGACTATCAACATTTAGCCTCTTTCCTTTCCTCCTCCCTGGACCATTGTCAATGTCAGGCTAGATAATAATCTCGCTGGATGGTGGTGGCATTAAGGCCTCAGCACAAGAGGGGCTCAACTTTCACTGCCTAAAATGAAAACCTGTAGTTCTTCCAAAAATACGTATCAAGTGTGGTATGTATATCAGCTCAACTCCTGCAGTGATAAGTACGTTAACTGTTATGACATCGCCGCACATAATTCTGGACAACAACACTCATTGACAATACAAAATTTAAAATAATACATGCGTACAAAAAGCATCTAAAAAAAATATGAAAAACTATTTATGCTTGCTTTTGTAACCGGCTGTTTAGAAAGAAAGTTTTTAGAAAACCTGTCAAATAAGCGTGGACACGGGAACAATCTATTGAGGGTCCTCTGCACTTTTCTGTTGTGTTCACAATTATTTATTACTATTACAGTACTTACATCGTGGAGTGGATAAAACTGTCTTCCAAACTTTGCATGTACAAGTAGTGTGATTACTCTTTCTCTCAAAGAAATTATATATAACCTTCCGATTTGGCAGTTGTCTCTCATGCTGTGACTTTTCGCTCATCGCTAAAACAGTTTACATATGCTCACTAAGTAAAAATGTAAAAATTACTGTTGCGGAAAACTTGGAAAAACGTCCGCCGAGGAAGGCTGATAATGTGAGGAGAAGAG
>NQII01000410.1:259131-299301 GCA_002778355.1 Clitarchus hookeri | reverse complement strand
GTGCGGAATTTGTTTTGATGTGTTATAAATGTTGGCCGGACTGCCGTCAACCATGCTGAGGAAAATGGCGTCCCTTAATGTATATTTTGTTTGATCGTTTCATAAATCTTGACGTCTTGTAAAAATACTGTGGAAGTATATAAATAAGAAGCAATATCGTTTCGTTCAGTTTTTTTAGTGGAAGATCTACTTAAACATGTATACGCAATGCAACTATGAATGTAACATTAACCACGTCGATGCGTCAACATTGCGATGCTCAAAGACACGATTGTGCACTTCTCAAAATAAAACTTATTATAATTTCAAAGAAACTTTAATACTAAGGCAAGTCATAGCTATTTTTTTTCTTGATTGTGAATTTACAGTGATATGTTTTTTTAGTTTTGACTTTGTTTTACCTAGCGATGTTTAATTACACTTCGGAATGCAAATACACCAATCAATTACGGCGTCATGAAGTTAAAAGCTTGAACTCTTAGCAAAGTTTAGTGTGCGAAATGTTCGTTATTTTCTATTTCTGAGAATAGTACAATCTATAGAACATGTGCCCTGATTAATGATACTGGCTGCTGGTTTTGATACTAATTTCGGTACAACAAATATTTTAAGAAAATCTTAGACTTTTCACTCAAAAATTTTTTAATTTGAAGACAAGTCGAAGGTTCAAAAATCTTTGATTCGACTTTGGAAATGCGAAACTTAGCATATCTCTACTAATTTGTCCCTTGATGTTGCCCTGAAAAAATTGTGGGAAATTGAAGACTTACCTAGGAAAACCTTCACGTCTGTTGAAGACCAATGGTGTGAGCAGCACTTCCAGGATACCCACATGTGTGACAGTGAGGGGAGGTATGTGTTGAGGCTTCCTCTTGCAGCCACAGATGTCACACTTGGTGACTCTTACGGTACTGCACTAAGCAACTGCAAGGACTGGAGCGTAGGTTATGTAGGTCATCAAGTTGCTTAAAAAATACAGGCAGTTCATGGACGAGTACAAGAACTTAGGGCCCACATCACAGACTGGAATGTTAAGAGTTGGTACCAATGGGAAAGCTGCTGTATCCTTAACAACAGAGTTGCACAGTCAGCCAGTATACATCATCCCTCAACATGCATTCATCCAGGAGAAAATTGTGTCAACTAAGGTGCGAGTTGTGTTTGATGGCTCCTCGAAGACTAGCGGTGGACCTTGTCTAAATAGTTTTCTCCTGACGGAGCCTAAGTTGCAAAAGGATGTGGGTGACTTAGTGCTGAACTTCAGGACATCCCCAGTCGCTATAACAGCTGATGTATGTAAAATGTACCGCCAGGTTGTAATGGACCCTCTGGATCGAAAGTTCCAGTGCATCCTTTGGCAAAATTCTGCTGGTGACCCAGTGAGTATTTTTGAATTCAATACAGTGACATATGGCCTGACATCTTCACTATTCCAGGCGCTCCAAACAATTCAGCAACTGGCAATTGATGAAGGTGCCAAGTATCTCTTCGCTGCTCACCTTATTACATGATGTGTTCGTGGATGACATTGCAATGGGGGCAGAGACCGTTTCAGAGGCACTTGAACTGAAGGCTAAAATTGTCGGAGTGGCTGGAAGCAGGTGGTTTCCAGCTACAAAAGTGGTGTTCCAATCATAGCAGTGTGGTAAACAGCACTGGCCCAAGTGAAGGTGCTACAAATTTTGAAAGCACAATATCAGTGAAGGTGTTAGGAATACACTGGGACCCGGTACACAATCAGTTCTGCTACAACGTAAAAGTGCCAATGGTAGCAACTAGCAAACATGGTAACCATCTTCTAAAGCACAAAAAAAAAAAAATTCTGTTCAAATTGGTTTAAAACTATGGTGGCAGTGATTTCAGTTAATCACGTGCACGCCTAACAAGTTAGACTTCGCGCAACACATCACGTCTTTTGTTCTTCACCCCTTCCTCACCGCCCAGGCCGTCCCTCCTCTAGCGCCTGGCTGTCCTTCCTCCCCTAGAGACTAGCTGCCATTCAACCACGCGCGCATAGCAACAGCGATAGCTAATAACAGTATGGGTTACAGATCTTCCCCTTTCCAACCCATAAGCAACTTTTATTTTGTGACCACACCTAGGTCTTTGCGTGCAGTTTTTTATACGTTTTTCAATAGTGCTGTTATAACTTTAATTTGTGGTTTTTCTTCTTGGATTTTGATTACTTTGATATTTGGCTTTTCTTCTTGAATTTTGATTACAGATTAAGATTGGAATTGACTGCATTGCCTGTTAACGACCTGCTTACGCAATTTTTTTATGGAATACTATTTTATTTACGGTTTTGGATAAAACACATTACGTCAAGAATAGCGTCAGCAGCACCTGTTTCCACTGCAACCCGCCTCGCTTCTCTGTCGCATGTGTTACAGTTGCTCTTGAAAATTATGTCACATCCTTTGCACCAGCTGTGTGCATGCCTATCGGCTTACTTACGTGTACCACTACGGGTCATCAGTGTTTTGAATAAATGAAGGCATGATTGTCATGCAGGGTACAAACAATTGTTTTTGATTGTTTGTTTACTTCATTTTAGTGAGAAAGTTGGCCTTCGCACTAGCTAAAAATGTATGCTGGCAAAAACTATATCCATTGTACGGGCCACAATGTTTACATTTTTGTAGCGGTAAGATGAGGTACACAGCTTTGTCGGATGTATATTTCTATCTAAAAGACTCCTGCTTATTGAAATAAATTTGTGTTTCGTTAATAAATTGTCTAATTTTTGTAAAAAAAGGTTTTCGGAAATGGATTTTGCACATGTTAAAAGTTAGGCGGCGCCCCATGTTTAAACTTTATTTTTGTTAACTACAGATTGTTTATGGTCTTGTGGGGTACCATTTTATTTGCAGAATATCTCCCAAGTGAATTATGCTAGTATTTAATTTAAATAAAAGTGTTATTTTGCACTATCGATGACGAAACATTGCCTTAACATAAATTTCTGAGTTACTACTTTGTTCACAGCCCAAGCATAAGTATGGGATGAATCTCTTCCTGTCTATACAGAATACCATGCAAGACTTGGTAAATGTCTTATTGTAATGCGTAGACTGTTCCAGCAATAATTTTTTATGTGCAACCTATTATAGGTGATGCAAAACTTTTTTGAGTAGTGTATTATAGAAATATAGTTTTTTTTATTAAAATTTTACTACAATGACACTTTAAAAGTACAAATTTGACCTCATTTGGTTGCAATAAAAGCATGACTACTAAGCAGTACACGCCAAACTAACACTGATACATGCATATCAAGTGGCACTAACATATGGTCAGCACAAACACCATCCTTACACATTTCTTATGGTAAAATTAAACATTTTAAATACATTGTGTCTAGGGCAATGATTAAAAAAAAAAATTATTGTAAAGTTCTTGAACGTTCCTGTGTTATTTTCATGGTACAAATTATTGAACATGAACTTCATGCAAAAATGGCAAATCATCTGTAGCAACTGACCTGTTATAATGACCTTATTTCTGCAAACAGTGAAGGGACATTTTGGTATAGTTCTACTGTATTTTACAAAGCAGTTGATACATGCCGATATTACATTTCACTCAAAATGATAAACTGAAAGGCACAAATATATTTAATAAAAGCAAATAAAAAATAGTTAACTACCAATAAAATATTCTTACAACACCAGAAACAAGCATATTTACAGGGCAAGCAGTAAGTGCTCCACTCTGTGGTAGCTATAGTCGGTTCATGACTGGAAGAGACTTTCTTGAAGCCCTGCTAAAGATCTACTTTCAAGCCCATTTCGTATCCTTCTGCCAAAGGGTAAACAAACATTGCCATGTGGCAGTCACATGGCAATGTTTACATGCAATGTTTACATTCCACTGTGTGTGTGTACATGTGTTCGTACATGCACGTACCCATCATAAAAGTAATGTATATATTATTAATGGATATTCCACAAGCGTAAAGTTTTTAATCTTGAGGATTTCACACAAAAGAATATGTGATGCAAACGAAAAACATTTCATTATATAAACCCAAAATGTGAGTATTAAAAATGAGATGTTTCGTGTGCGTGTCTGTCTCTCTCTCTCTCTCTCTCTCTCTCTCTCTCTCTCTCTCTGTGTGTGTGTGTGTGTGTGTGTATATAGGTTTGATTTTGACTGGGGGATTGGGTGGGGGAGAAAAACTTTCACTTTGATTACATATTATAGACACAATACTTTGCAATGAAATGTGTCAACATTCAAGGAGTCCATCCAACAACATTAACATGGCAACGCCAATCTCTCATAAGCCCCCGGATGGCCGTACTGTAGAGAATTTGTGCGATTCTTGTTTAACCTAATATTTCATTTATCGGTTTTTTTATACTAATATCAGCTCTTTATTATTTGATTTTTCATAACGTATGACTTTAATTTGTGCTAACCTTCTCGTACAGATTCCTTTTGCTTTTGAAATCTGTATAAGAGATTACTCATAGTGCGTTCTAACGTGTTTAATATTTTTCAAATTTATTTCAGGTTTGCTTAAAATTTTATTTACTGTATTTTACGTTGTATGTTGCGGTAGTTTTTGTGTGCAGTCATGAGTTCTAGCAAGGTGAATAAAAGAGAAGTCACCAACGCCAACAGGACATCATTAACCTCACCGAATCGTTGTATTCACTAATTAGGCGAGGGGAAATGAAACCCTGCAACGTCGCGGAAAGAGTGGCAGAAATGTTGAAACTCTCCAAATCTACAGTGCTAAGGTATGTTAAAATATCTGTAGTATTAACCATTGCGTTTGCAAGTTGTGTGTGTTAAGATCAATTACGTTGGCCCACGAAATGTGTTTACAAGAACATAAAGAAAATTTGTTAATAACTTGATAACGTCGTCGAACGTTGTCTACGTGTATTTTTAACGTTTTATTTTGGTAATTATTAAGTTTATAGGGTTTCCTGTAAAAATAAAAATAATTCATTGAAAATCTTATATTTCCACTCTGCTAATGATGCAGAACACGAATATACGAGGGGCATTAACGTCCGACTAATTTCGTAATATGTGCCCACCTAACCTAACAGAACCTAACCCCACGATGAGTGAATCACTATTTTACATTTTTTAACTAACCTAGGATTGTAGGGTTATATAGTAACCAATACCTGCCACCTATTAAACTAACCTAAACTAACACACGGCAGAGCATATCACATTGTCACACATCATTTGTAAACAAACCCTTGTATGGTTTTGGTATCAGTAACTGTAGTTGACCCAGTAACTGAATTATGGTCCTTGCTAAATTATGCGAATTAGGTTGCCTATGTGGCACTGAAAGTGAAAAATATGACACTGATAATTTACAATAACTAAAAGACAATGGCTGTAGAACAGTGGTGTTGGGGAAATGCATTAATACACAATTGTTTTCTTAAAAGATTATGACTGCGATTTCATCGATTACGATGTCCTCTCATGTTTAGTGAAGTGATACAGATATGTTTAATAGTAGGGGAAGTTCCAGTTATATCGACTGTAATCTATTTAGTGACGTATAACAATGGCAATTAATGCCGCAATGTAACTTCTAAATACAAAACAAGCAGTTTCTTCATAATCTTAAAATGCACCATCTCTCCATAACCTATATAAAATTAATTGACTATAACAAACTCACTATAGACGCAATTTTCCTTACCATTGTCAGTTGTCTTTATAATAAATTTCCACTGTATATATTGGGATGTTTATGAAGAATCCCTCGCAGGGGTACACAAATTCCAACACAGAGTAGTTTTTATTTTTAATTACACATTGTAATACCACCTTTTGGTTAGGTGATTCATGCACTCACGTTTGAGTCTATATAACCCTACAATCCTAGGTTAGTTTAAAAATGTAAATATCACTAAGTGGGTAGCAGGGGATAGGTTCTGTTAGGTTAGGTGGGCACATATTACGAAATTAGTCGGACGTTATGCCCGTCGTATATTCGTGTTCTGCATCATTAGTGGAGTGGAAATATAAGATTTTCAATGAATTATTTTTATTTTTTACAGGAAACCCTATAAACTTAATAATTACCAAAATAAAACGTTAAAAATACACGTAGACAACGTTCGACGACGTTATCAAGTTATTAACAAATTTTCTTTATGTTCTTGTAAACACATTTCGTGGGCCAACGTAATTGATCTTAACACACACAACTTGCAAACGCAATGGTTAATACTACAGATATTTTAACATACCTTAGCACTGTAGATTTGGAGAGTTTCAACATTTCTGCCACTCTTTCCACGACGTCGCAGGGTTTCATTTCCCCTCGCCTAATTAGGGAATACAACGATTCGGTGAGGTTAATGATGTCCTGTTGGCGTTGGTGACTTATCTTTTATTCACCTTGCTAGAACTCATGACTGCACACAAAAACTACCGCAACATATAACGTAAAATACAATAAATAAAATTTTAAGCAAACCAGAAATAAATTTAAAAAATATTAAACACGTGAGAACGCACTACGAATAATCTCTTATACAGGTATCAAAAACAAAAGNGAAATAAATTTAAAAAATATTAAACACGTGAGAACGCACTACGAATAATCTCTTATACAGGTATCAAAAACAAAAGAAATCGGCACAACGAGAAATAATAAAGAAAGGATATTAGTAAAAAAAAACCCAGTAAATTAATTATTATTGGTTAAACAAGATAATCGCACCAATTTCCTGGCACGTGTGTCGGCCACATCTCGCCAACAACACACGGAACGAAGGTTTGTAAACAAATGGCCGCTCTACTTTCACCTTGAGCGTGATCTTGTGAGTATGCAAGAAACATTGAAATCAAAGTACGTTAGCATCACGTCATTAATAATTGGCATAATAAGATACAAGTCTTTTCGAAACCCATTTGTAAGCGATAAATTAACAATTACGTTAAAACTTTAGAACTATTTCCTCTCTTTGTGCTGGCAACCTAACGGCATAACTGTATCCGCGCTCGCCGCTGTTTGTAATGTTATATGCATGTAGCTAACGGCTAGGGTGTTTTTTCAAAGGTTGATTTTCAAAAGTTTCTTCCCGTCGTGAACCGACTATAGATGCAGTTCCTTTGTGTGTACTGAACGGAGAGAATGGAATGTCGGCACGGCAGTCTGGCAAAACAGCAGTATCAATTGGGTGGGTGTGAGCATAGCCTGCCACCAGAGGGAGGGCAAGCCAGCCGCCTTCCACTCACTCTTTACCTTGGCAAGGTTGCTTCACTTGGTTTTTCGCTGTGTACATGGCTCATTCAGTGCGATAGTGAAGTGAGCTGCACTAATTACAGTATTCACCCAAAAATGAGACAACAGTTTTCTCTTTAAACTATTTAAAAAAATAGGGTTCGTCTTACAATCAACAACAAACTGTTTCTACCTACAATAACGCCCAATGTTTACATACCCATTTGACTGCCTACACATCACATGTAAATGCATATATTTTTTACATAAACATAAGACACACGCAGTTGATAATAATGCTTAATATAATTCAGTTATATCTAATCTTCACTATATACATTGCGACTATAGCATTAACCTACAGCTACTATGTAAAAAATGGCGGCCATTTGGGATTCAAAACATGAAACTCATAGATAACATGGTATGAAAGAAGTATGCACTTTTTACACTTTCATACCACGGCCGTGCTCCAAACTACCAACGACCTGCAGTAAATGATGCATGGTTTTGGTTTCATAAGGGTGGCACTATCTGTACATATTTCTTTCAAGTGTTTAGTATCTACAGTCATATTGTTATTTTAGTCTATAGTTATGTCTTTTTCTACCACTGTAAACAAAACAGAAGTTTGTAAACATTAATCTGAAAATATTTTCTGAAAGAAAACAGTTAAAATAATATGCAATATACAGTATTTATTTAATGTCTTAAAAAAATTAAATGCCAACATTTATTATAGTGTAAATTTATAGTATCAATCTCAGTCATCTAGTATTTTAATTTTATGCAGTAATTTAAGCAAAAAATTAAAAGTGATTGAACTTATTATTGTTTTGTCATTCCATACAATAACGTTCTAAGCAAGAAAATTTAAAATTGTGAGTAAAATATTTTTCTTCAAACATGATCTCATAAAATGGGGGTCGTCTTACATTCAGGGTCGTCTTATTTTCGGCTGAATACAGGAGAACTGTGTTAAAACCTTTCACCACCAAATGTTGCTAGTGTATGAAGTCTATGAAGGACTGGGTAATGGACCCATGATAATCAAGTTAATATTTAATTAATATATCCTGTGATAATCCTGCAAAAAGCCAGCGGAAATGGAGTAGACATTTTCTAAACAAACCTGCTCGGCGTACTGTATTTAGGTTTTTTTTTTTTGATACAATATGTCTGTTTAGGGCATAATTTCACTAGGAAGATGTCAAAATATTAAAATTAATAATATTTCATAACTACAGGTCATTTTCAGTCAATCAAAATATTCTAGGTCAATATGATCTTACAAACATGTAGACCTTACGAATCAATTCATAGAAACCATTTGACTGTATTTCACAAATAAACTGTGTGATTTTGCTGCAGAAGCTGTACAAAAACTGCGTAACTAACATTTAAATGCAATTTTTGCATATACGGGTCCGGGGTGTATCAGAATCAGTTCAAATTGAAATGACAACTACAAACCACCAATCTTATTACTGAGAACCGTGAAAGATTATAATTTAAAAATTTTACTTTATAATTTTTTTCATTTCAATACCTAATCATTACATTAGTTTTTACATTTTAAAAGGACAGGCACCAAATCATAGAACCGAAATAATAATAGTGGAACGAATCGCAACCTGCTTTCTTGGGTATTCTACCCATCCCTAAAAATAATTCAATATGACAGATAAATATATATTATGAGACTTAAGAATATCAGCACAAAATATAGGCAAGTGAGATAAACACCAGAAATGCAAACCAGCACTCCATATGCTATCCACATACCGATAGGATGACCGCAGTTCTTCTGGCATACGTGAACCTTGTGGAAAAACTCAAGAGCAGCAGAGATGTCCTCGTCCACCATCCCTAGGAACATGTGCTTGCACATCACATTGCGGATCTTGTCGTCACCTGCATTGTGCTTCAGCAGCCAGAGATTTGGGTCGGGTTCCAGCAGCCTGAAATCTGTCGAGAAACAGCAAACATTTAACAACTGCACATACTAGCTCCAACCTATAACACACTCCAAACACAGCTAGCACAGCTGAATTGAAGGCCATGTGTGTCCATTTGGTGGGCAGAGAACTCCGTCCAGAAAAAAAAATTGAATTTGGATGGCAAATGGTTATTAGTGATTGGTCGAGACTCGAAAAATTGAGTTGAGTCGAATTAACAAGTATTGACTCATCATTCGAGTACAGTTGTTTTTTCAGAAGACATAGAGCTACTGAACGTACAGGTCAAGTCAAGTCATGGTGCTTTTAGGTTATAAACAAACAAATATTCGCCCTAGCAATCACCTTTCGTGTCTTGCGAATCAATAATGTTATGTTGCTAAACAGCAAGTTGCACCGCAATGAAAATAATAACTGGGACATATGCATTGACACTCTGTTGACGTTTGTGGTGCTCTGTATATACGGCTGCGATAAAACTCGATGATGCATGACACAAGAGCTATTTCAGCAACGAGATTGTGAAGCGCTCAAGTACATTTGTCTATGGTTGGTTGCTTAATACTTTGTTTACATCTACAACCGACTCAGTTAACAGATTAACAATCAGTATTACTGATTTCCCACAAAAACTGAGGCAGAAATACAGCGTATATGTGTGTTAATTTTCCATTGCAAAATTTTTTCGTCTGATGATAAAACAAAATATGTCATCATTAAATAAAATACAGTAAAACTTTAATAATTTTAAGCCAAAATTGTTTAATTCCAATTACATAATTTAAAACTATCAAATTTAAAAAAAAATTGGGGTTGACAAATGTTTTGATTTAGTTTGAAAACAGTGTCAACAATGCACACGCTTAAGAATATTGGTATTTGCACTATTTACCCACGTGCCATTTGCATTTTTTATCAAAACTAAGGCTTCCTAAACAGTACAGGTGATACGTAGGTCGGGTAGGTAACTGGCGACAATATGAACACTGGCGTGTCACAATTTTTTTTTGTGGAATGGAAAAGACTTTGAATAAAATGGAGCACACAATAAACACAGCCGATGCATCTATTATTAAGGGTTCTTTATACCAGGATGTATTTTGCAAGTCCGATGCCAAGATAATGGGAGCGATAAGGGCAGTATGCATTGCACGCCACCCCACCTCTATGCACAAGCCACTGAACTGGTGCAGAGGCCATCCATCGGCAACTTGCCTCTGTGACACTTTCAGCAGAGACTCTGATTTTATGGTGTAATAACTGTGTCGTGCATAGTCTTATACAAATTTTTTAATGCCTGTTTTCACCATTTCCAGATTCAATAAATTGATAATACAAACTAGTATTTGGACATGAAATTCTTACAATTGCAGTTTGTAACCAGGAACCACAAAAATACAGAAAACAGTTTTAAAATACATTTAATTTCACTTTAAACCCAGCACACTATTATCACCTCATAGACATTAGGAGGAAAGATAAAAAAAAGTATTGCTACAACAAAGTGACTGTGCTACTGGGGGAAAAAAAATATGATGAACAGTATGTACGGGTCTGGATGAAAAATAAATGGTGACATATGCACTTCATAGTACCAAATATACATTAACAAATTTCCGCAGCGAGTTTAAGCCGTCTTCCAAATAGATATACCCAAATCTCGTTTGTGTGGCACACATTTTGTACAGAAACCTCATTTCGTACAAATTTTCAGAAACCGTGACAAAAAACATTTGGTCAAACAATTTTTAAAAAAAATACCACAAAAATTGATTAAAACATATTTGAAAGCTGCAAAATTAAAAAAAAAAATTTAGGTTGTATGTAATCTAGCATTGTGCAATGTGTTACATGGCTGGGAGGAAAGAAACATTAGAAATTCATAAAAATTAGTCACTAGTGCATAGCGGTCAAGCAAGGTCGCTGACCTGACAGCTGTTCTACACAGCGCAGCCTCTGCTGGTGCAGATCTCTTTTCAGTGCTGTACTTGTTAGCTGAGATACACATGGGCAGCAACGCCACATTCCATGCTCCACTCCATGCCTTGTTTTATCTCTGGTGTTCCACACACCTTTGTCCCATTATTATTCCCGAGGAGTTGGCTTATTGTTACATACGTTTTTGACTGTCTAGTGCTACTGTACAATAATTAGGATTTTTGGCGTTTATTCACAGACTACGATTGGGATTTCAATTTACTGACGACTTCATTACACTATTTCACTTAGATTTTAACTTTTTAAACATTATAGGTTTATTTTGCTGCAATTATTGATGACCTACCCTACTTATTGGAGACTTTTTTTGTATTGCGACTCTTAACATGAGTGGAAGAGATGGCAAGCCATCACACTCGAGCAAAAATATGAAATTATACAGGAAATGGATACAGGCATGCACTCCCAAGATTTTTATAAACGTTCTCTCCCGCCTCTCCATAGGTCATTAAAAGAAATATGCTTTACTTAATAATTCACTGCCATGTTTTACAAAGTTAACAGAAAATCTGTTTACAGTTCAATGAGATTCCAAAGGCATATTCCCTCGTATTACATGTAATTATTGGTGGAAAATATGTAATGGCATTGCCGTGTGTAAACCAAATACTAACAGTCCATGCTCTCTTAATGCATCGCATATACTATTCCCATGACAATACAAATTACTTCTCCTTCACCGAACTTTATTAACACCAAACTGCAAGTATGATGGGAAAAATTTTTTTTGGTAAGTGGTAATGCCTTGTTTACAAGTTGTAGTGTTTGTACTACTATTGTCTTGCTCAATACTACCCATTAAAGATACTTTTATACACTGAAATATTTTTCAGAGCCATTTGGAGTTTATCACATTTTATTCACAACATGTTTAACAATTAAAATTACTTTACTTTTAATTCATGGATTGTTTATTTTTCTGTGATAATGTGTTTCAAAATTTCATTTTCTACTGGTGCAATGTTTCATTTGAGATTGTAACAGCACTGGTTTTTCTTATTAAATATTTTTTGCATCTGTTAGGTATATACACAGTTTTGAAGTAAAGATGTCTATGGTCTATGTGTTAAAACATTATTATTAGTACTTTCCTTGTAATAAATGTAAGTACGGACTGTATCACCGCTGTTGTGTTAGGTGCATGCACTATGATGCTGTCTGCTTTTCACTGGATGACAGATAACTGAAACTGTCAAGGTTGACAGTTCCAGGTACAGTCTCAGCAAAACACAAATACACACATACAACAATAGAGCACATTTAAACATGATAAACATTTTTATCTCATGGAGTCATGGCTAGAGACCTGAAAAAATTGCATTTGTGATAAAACAAAAAATAACGCAAATTTTAGCATTTAAGTGCAAATAAAGCGATTTTTCCGGTTTTACTTTAAGTAAAGCTATTTTAAAAATTTACTCCAACCTTTACTTGAAATTTAACCTATATTTGCAGAATGAGTGTTACACGATGATTTGTTTTGCTGCTTTGCTAAATATGGCAAAAAAAATTCACACCGACATGCAATGAATGTTTAAATCACATTTTGTGGTTAAGGTTAGGAATACTCGCCGCACTGTTTACCACATGTCCGCCGTCTTCATTGCAGCAACTAGTTATTTTTGCGTGTTAAAAATTTTGAATGTCTTAAGTGTCAATAATTCGTGCATCACCTTTTGTAGCTTTCTTTGAACGACACACCCGTTTCATCATTTTTTTTCAAGTACATAGTTCAAAAATATAATAATCATCAAACAAAAGTGTTACTGTTAAGGTAGCGGGAATTATTACTAGGCCTTGACGACCATGGAATACACGCAGCTAGAGAATATTTAACAGGAAATCAGAATGTAAATTACCGCACGAGTTAAGATGAAATTTTCATCACTGCTGTAGAGACCTGAAAATTTAGCAAATGCTATAAATGCAAATTTTTACATAAAAACCTAAAAATTACTATTATTGAGAATTCTAGCTGTAATTCACGAATTGTACAAAATCCTGTTGTATTTTCGCAAATTATTATTTATGTCACATAGTTGCTTCTTACGATGTATTTTGTGTGTTTTCGCATATTTGAATACGAATGCATGCAGAGATGGTCAGTAGATTTCTTCAATTTATCACCATAAACAAAAACATGCTTTACTTTCTGTAACGTGTTTACGGCAATAAATAGCATGACCGCAAGTGATGATGCGTCACTTTGAGTTAACATTCTAAAGCACGGCCCTGCAAAAGTTTATTTGCTCACTAGGAAACCCCGCTGTTGTAGTGTTCACGTCTACCAAGCACATGTTATCTATGGAATTGGCGCCAACTAGCTCGCTGAGTTTGTTTACATTCATAGCATCTTCACGTTTTATCCAACAATGAATTCTTTTTTACAAAACGGTGCGGTGGTCAAAAATGTATTTTTATGCATTTATTTATGTAGAATAAATTTGTACATTGAATTATTGAATCATCACGTATTTTAATCTTGTCTTCTTCCAGCTAACTGTATTTTTAACCATACATATTCTCTGTAAATATGTGCGGTAAAAAATGAATTGTGTATAAATTGTTTAGTCTCTTCATGAAACAGTATGCCCTTGCCGGTGCATTGTGACCGTTGTTCCAGGTGTCAGGCAGAATACAAAATCTTAAGTAAGAAAATGTGAAATGGTTTTCAATGTTGTCTGTTGATAAAAGAAACTAGTGATTTTGTCTTAAAAACGTGGCTGTATTTTCGTTGAGAGTTAGGTATTTTTGCAAAGAAATAATTGTTAAAAAAAAACACTGCTTTTCAATAGGGATAACACTGCCAATTTCATGTTTTACGAATGAAGTAATATTTCTCAAATTATATATGTCTTTATAAAGAGGACAAGAAATAATGGAGCAATTCTCATGCAGAAACCTGCATTTTTCTAGCAAGAAAATTACAGCTATTTTTGACAAAAAATACCACCTTTTTTTTTAAATAAGAAATATTTTTGGGGAAAATAACACTTACTTTTTTAGGTCTCTACTCATGGCACATCACACATTCAGCAAAAAAAATATGCATGAATACACTAAATTTGTCATTATTTTTCTCTTGTAATTACAGAACAATATAACAAAAACTTTAAATGTGGACTGCTTGTCTGTTCACCAGGTGGCATGCTGATGGACGAACCTGAAAGCTACCCTCCCACTCCACCCTTGTAACAGTTATCATATTATATTTCTATTGCCTTCATGTGGCTACATTACCATTCCTAGCATAGTCATTCGCTCATCGGTGGGAGGGAAAAAAAAGTGCTGCAATCCCTTAACCAGGCAAAAGATTATTCTTATTGGTAGAAACACGTACCAAACTTTATTTCTTGGTAAACCATGTCTATAAGAGGGGGAGGAAGTTATAAGATGTATAAGTGTACATAAGGTACACTTTGCATTTATGGTGCAAACTCAATCTTAACTTGAAAATTTGTTACTGACTCGACTAGACTCCACTTGAGTTTCATACAACTTGACTCAACTCAACAAAAAGCTGTAAAAATTAAACTAGCCCATTGGTGGTTATGTTTCCCTCCTTTTAAATCACATACACTTATAATTTTCAATTTCACAAATGAAAACCTTCTGGGTAAATATGAAGTCCCAGAATGCTACATTTTGTCCAAAACAATGCATCAAATTATAATATAAAAATTGCAAAAATTTTATGGAAAAAAAAGGGGGTGGGTTGGGAATGGGGGAGGAAGCAGGTACAGCTAAATACCAGCAAAGTTACAGAAATATATGGGCCAATTTTTTAAACAGAGGAATCTTTACAACAAGCAACATCTTAAGAGAAGGAGACACGCATTTCATTTTGTAATCATCGGCATCGCATAATCGTTGCACATAATAAAACAGGTAAGAAAAAATGTATTGTATAATTGTCGCACGGCAATATGTTGTTTACATTTCCATGCGTATCTTCCATGGAAGTGGATAGAAAAGTCGACCTTGCGTGACCTTGGCGAGAGGCTGTCCAATCAGCGCATGCCATGAACAGTGTTTCCACCCGCACAATCAGTAGCAGTTTGTTCAGCACGTGCAGCACATGTTAGTGAGGCGTTTTTGTTAAATCAGACGAGGAAGTTGTTCATGGGTAATCTTGTGTTTGCACAATAGGTAAATAAAATAACTACACAGCAGTATTTAAGTTAAAGGTGAATGTATTTGCAGAAGAACACAGAAATCGAGCAGCAGAAGGAAAATTTTCTGAAAGTGAGAAGCTAGTGTCCGACTGGCGGAAAATGAAAGAGAAACTAAGCAGAACAAATCCAGCTAGGTGTGCCTTTCGTGGTCCGAAAAATGGTAAATTTCCTATGATTGATGGAGAAATTCTTACGCACACAGAAGAATGGCTGAACAATGGTTGTAGTGTCATACAATGTTACAAGGGACTCAGACAAATATGGTGAGTGTTGTTGCAATGTTATTAACAATCTTTGCTGGCAAAGATAATTACTACAATTTTTGCGTGCCCTAAGACTATTTGTTTACTTTTTTTTAGTGTGGCAAGATGGCCATCGTGTGTATATTGGGCGGCACGAATGTAAATACCTAAGTGTAAATAAGAACAAAGAACTGCAGTTTGGATTTGGTTAAGTATCGTTTCAGACTTGCTTGTATTGATTTTAAAAAATTAATAATGTGTAGTGTTAGTGAAAATTTTGTTTGCCATTGTATTGTTCCTCGAACAATCGTCGCAAGCAAGATTTTTTTCCACTAAATTTGGCATAAAATAGGTGATGATTAAGCGATGAAATACAGTAGGTTGTTCTCCACTAACTGTTCATGATGTTAGCGGCCCTGACACAGTAGCCGTTGTTCATGCAGACCTCGCAGCAGCCCAGTGTGCAGCGGGCAGGCGAGCACAGCTCCCCTTCGTTCTCCACCTGCAACCAACCATGATGAAATCTCTCAGTCCAGAGGTGGAAACTATAACCACCCACCCTAACTGCTCAGCACTGTCAAGATTCCACCAGCAACTGCTACTCTCAGTATCAGTGCAAATTTTTCACCAGTCTGGAAAAAAAAAACTGATTAAAGTGAACTTAATTAAGTTTACCTGGGTATAATGTTGCACATTACCAGGAGAAAGTACAATTACAACAACAGTAACTCCTAATTTCAGTGTGCTGTGAACAGCAAAGTGCACATTCAGGTCATGCCATGTTCTTCCCACATGAGCACAACACCTAAGCAACCACTGCTGAGAACCCTTTTTTCAGAACAAATGACACGACTAAATGTTCATAAAGTAGGCAAAATGTCAGTCCAATAACAAGTAAAAGGCACCTTAAAAAATATATACTTATTTTCTTTGAAAACATTAAAGTTCTTATACAATCAAATACATTCAAACCTCGTTCGTACGGCACCTTGTTCGTACAGACACCTCATTTGTAAAGACAAATTTTTGGGAACCATTAAAAATAAAAAAATTTGATAAAAGGATTTTAATAACAAAAATATTGCTGCAAAAATTTATTAAAACACAGGTGCAAGCTGCAACATTTAAAAACTATTTGTATTGTACAGAATATACCTTCATGTAATGCATCACAAAGGAAAAATAAAAAAATCACAGAAGATATTCCCTGAAATTTACCATCATAGCATGTGGCATGCAAGAAAGGTCAATGACCTGTCAGCTGTTCTACTTCACAGCACTGCCTCTACTGGTGCAGGTCTCTACTCTGCACTGTACATGTCTGCAGATACACACATGCGCAACATGGAACATTCCACGACTCCTGGCAGTTGCACTAGCCAATGTCGATACTGATGCAGGTCATAAGCAGCAAAAATAATATTTGCCTTGTACTGTCCTTTTTTTTTTCCCCACCTGTACAAGCCACTTTTTAGCTAGTCAATGTTTACCACATTTTATTCACAACATATTTACCAACTAAAATAATTTTATTTTCAATAAATGGATTTTTTTAATTTTCTGAGATAGTATGTTTCAAAATGTAATTTGCTACTGACATTTTATTCGAGATTGTAAGAGCATTGCTTTCTTTCTAATATATTTTTACATCTGTTAGGTATATACACTGATGGAGTACAGATTTTAAGTGAAGATTAAGTCCTTGAAAAGGACATTCAAAGGACACCATCGTTTGTTTCTTTTAATTTGCACAGTGGACACAACACTTGCTTTGATGGATGTATCTACACCACTAGCAGGCGGGAACCAAGAATCCTGGGAGCTTTTCAGAAGCTCTGGTTTGTGCAAACATGTGCAGCATTATTCCGCACATGGACATGGAACAGTGCGGACATGGAACAGTGCAAGATAAGTCATAATAATGTTTGTTTGCAAATTTTTGTTGTAAAAAATTGTTTAAATGTATTATATTTCTCTTGTGCAATGTAACATTTCCTGTGCAAATTGTACACGAATGACAAAATGCCCATGTAACTGGACATGAAAATTGCTGTGGCGAGAAAATTTGTCACAAAACATAATTTACAAAAGGAAAATTTTTTTGACAGTTGTGTATGAATGCAACAAGACATTAAAATAACAGATATTGTAGGCTACAAAATTGTAAAGTTTCAAAATGATTTGACTTAGAAAAATTTGGTGTGGAATAGTTATTTCTGTATATATTCTAAACTATCCGAGATATGGAAATTATTGTGGAGACCTTCATAAGGTCTATATTTCAGTTGCCAATAATTTGTGTCTCATACATTTTTCTACAACGCACAGTTTTTTAGATATGGCACGAAATGTACGCGTTTTAGCGCGATCAAGTACCCGAACTTCGACCACTAACATGGTTTCTAATCGGGAAATGTGATTTAATTAACAGATGTTCTGCATAACGGACACTTCCTGGGAGAATAATCTGTCCGTTAAAACATGACTTACTGTATTATTATTTGATTAATGTAAACCACATCATTTTCTTGCGGGAATCTAAACATAGGCTGTATTGTGCCGTAAGTTAGGCCCATCTGTGAAGTCGCAGTCCTGTTTTTGTTACTTGGTGGTAGCTTCAGCAGAACTTGGGTATTGTTTAGCTCAGAATACATTACCTTAATATGTAAATTTGCATTTCATCAATAACAATGCATAACTTTTCCATCAGAGAAGTGTGAACATGATTTTAAGTCAACAAAATGTGCTGTTTGACTGCAATTTTCATATTTAGGAGGGACTCCATAAATTGAAATTAAACCATTCAGTTTGTACGGATAAATCAGTCATACGGACAAATTTTGCAGAAACGTGAATGCCTGTAAAATCGAGGTTACACAAATTTTACCTGATAAACACTAATTTTAAACAGATATTAAAAGATTTCTTTTACACATTTTTTGTCTGGTAACATTAAATACATATGTCACAGGATTTTTCGTAGCATGGTTAGGCTGAAAGGCTGAAGGAAACTTCACCTCCTGATCACAGCCGGGGCCCCAAACCATCGCCTGTCTGACCCCTCAACAAGGGTGACTATATAACAGAAAATGTAGACCCACTCCCTCGCTAGGCTTGCCCTGGCCAGCAGGTGCCGACCGCACATCCTGGCTACGTATCAGGGGAGGTTTCCCTTTCCATGAGGCGAGTTCCAGTCGCCCCTAACTCGCAACAGCTCTCAAACGGGATATATTTCCTTGCGCACTCTTCTGAGGAGAGTTACACTGGAGGTCACACTCCAGTTTGAGTTCTATCTTTCTAGTCTCTCCACTCACAAAGACATGCCTTCAGGAATTATCATACATTTCTCCATTTAATTTGCTCTCCCAGCATATTGAACTTGTGTTTTTCAACACATGGCAAAAACTCACAGAGCCTTCTAGAACAAGTACACAGGGTTGGCCTCAGTGTCTCATCCACGCTGGCATTAGTTGATTGGGGTTGCTCTTTGTCCAAGATTCATCTCTCCCTCTCTCTCTCTCTCTCCCCCCCTCTCCCTCTCCCTCTCCCTCTCTACCTCTCTCCCTCTACCTCTCTCCCTCTCCCTCTCCCTCTCCCTCTGTGTGTGTGTGGTGTGTGTGGTGTGTGTGTGGTGGGTGTGTGGTGGGTGTGTGGTGTGTGTGTGGTGTGTGTGTGGTGTGTGTGTGTGGTGTGTGTGTGGTGTGTGTGCGCATGCGTGAGTGCGTGTGTGTGTGTGTGCATGCATGCATGTGTGTGTGTGTGAGGGAGTGAGAGAGAGAGAGAGAAAGCGAGAAAGAGAGAGAAAAACACTAACACCCACACACGCGTACACATGCACACATACAAACGCACACACACATTCTCAAAGATGGAATAAACTGGCAGTCCACTCTTTGTGATCCGGTCAATTTTCCTTCGTTTCATATCTTTCCTACCTGCTCTGCCTTCTGTGTGATCATCCACCTAGTACTTTCAGGTGTACACATGACCATGGCGTTAGAGAATCAAATCACGTCCCCACTGAAGAGCGCTCCCACCTCTTGTCAATGTGTTTGGTGTCTAGTGCTAGCTGGTAGCGTTGCCCTCTAGCACCACTGTGGCAAGAGGAGAGAGAACCTTTCGCTCAGGCTCCCGAGACTCAAGGAAAACAAACACACAGGCTCACCATGACTCTCAGAGTGCAAACTGGTTGCACTGCATATAGAGAGCCATAGAGGCCTTGCATGGGGAACAATGCGAGAAAGACCAAGGGGAAGTTCAGGATCACTGACACGCCCATCATATGCATCATCGCTGCTAAGCGCAAGACTGAACTGGCATGCAGTCTTCTCGTCGCACTGTGTGTATCTATGGGACTCTCAGCGGAGACCCTATTATGTTATTGATGGAAAGTCTCTAAAAAGGTTTCAATGCAGGGTCCTCGAGTAGTTTTGAATGGATCTGACGTGTATATTTTGAGATTCAGCGCTTTGAAAAAGCCATTTTTGGCCATTTTGGAGTACTCTAAATGTGAGACATCATGAAAGCACTCAACAGCGCTTGTCTGAAGTGTATGTTCTTTTCGTACATAGTTTCGTAATAGTTTCATGGAAAAACGAGTACTTCAAACATTCTGCAACACATTTCAAGTGCCAGGTAGGCGGGAGCCTTAACTCTTCCTGAGAAGGATCAGACGGCCCTTTCCACGAGCCACTACAGGCACGATAACTGTAATTTGTGAAGTGTACCTTCCAACTCGTAACGTCACTAGAGATACCAAAGGATTGACAGGACTAGCAGGGGTCTAGCAGGGGTTTATCCCAAGGCACTGGCCCCAGGAAGAGTCAGTTCCTTCCTGGATGGACCATGCCAGAACCTCTCCTCCCCGCACTGCTACGTTGCTTTACTTTTACCTATGGCTGTGCCTGTGCCTACATGACACCCAGACACTCTTTGTTTATTTTTATCCAGTAATTAACATATCTCTGAATTAGCATAGTTGTGTACCCACAAATATTCCGATGTCCTGTCACCAGGCGAGCCACAAAAAGGCTAACAAAATCAGCAGTGCCCAAACTACATGTTCCGGTGAGCGAAGGGCTGACACCCTCAGCAGGAGGTGGCAGCGATCTTAAGGTGCGCCACGTATAACCACGCCTCAACATGAAATTTGGTGCCTTCTGCACCTAACTCAAAAGACACGTGGTACACAGTTCTGAGGTGTTCATCGCACTTACCACCAATGCCACTGAAACATCACCCTGAGAGTATTTCCCTCACCAAGTATACTTGCAAAGTCTTTGCACCTCTCTTTTATAGGTTTCATTTTTTCTTTGTAATTCAGTAGTAGTGCATCCACCACTGAAATCTTGGCTATCTTAAATGGGCTTGTTTTTGAAGACATTGTGCACTTATAAGTCCTGCAATTATCACTTCCGGCGTACTCACTTTTTCTTGTATTATTGACATAGTCAAGTTCGATACACACTCACTGGAACAGTTCAAACAAATAGTCAATAATCATACCAGTTCATACAAAATTCCACTCTGTCTATCATCTGCATTCGCCTACCTCACAGGATCGAAGGCCTATAGGCCAGTGGCCGACACTGTTTTCTAGTGCCCTCTTCGCCAATTGTGTGGAATAACTTGACGTGAATTATGGCAACAAACAGATCCCTTGGCACGGATCTGGTTGACTGATGACTACACAACACGTTACTCCACCCAACCAAGAAGGAGGGGGGGNGGGGGGCTGCCACTGTTGGACATCCACCAACAGCCTGCAAGATGAATTCTTGCAACCAATTGAAAGTATCTCAGTTCAATTCATATAACCTTTACGGAACCATTTAGCAAAGGAGGCAATCTCAGGATGACACAATGGGCTAATAGTACACTGACTCTAGTATCCCTCTAGACACTTGGGAAACGGAGTCTCCTTAACGATGTGTATTAGCCTGTTGGCTGGGCCGTATGGGCAGATCTGGGATTCCTATGCTCCTTATGGCGGGAGGAGGTGCAGAGCGAAATACTGTTTTAGTATGTGTTCTTGTGGGGACGTAATTGGTGGCTGCTGGACAAACTGGCTGATGAGCAAGTGGGAGTAAGGCACCCAAGTCTAGTCATTATCTATAAGGTATTGCTGGACTTCATCAGGAATAGAGTAACATGGTATTCTGCAAAGCAAGTCGAAGTCAAGAAGACCTTGACTAAAGGTTGTCCACAAAGATCAGTATTGGGACCAACCCTGTGAAAAATATTGTTTGATGGACTGCTGGAGTTGCCTCTACCAGAAGGTCGCATGATCTTTGGCTACGCCGATGATGGACTTATCTTAGTCAAAGGAATGGCAAGAAGACAACTTGAAGAGAAAATAATAATGGACGAAATATTAGCGTAGTCAAAGAAAGTAAACCTGAACTTCTCTACAAGAAAGACTGAGATAATGATGTTAAAAGGAAAACTACTGTGCGTTTGAAGGAGAGGCACTCGAGTACGTCCATGAATACAAACACCTGGGAGTCATACTGGGTGAGAAAATGAGCTTCCTTGCACACGTACAATGTGTCACGAGGAAAGCAGTGGTGGTGTTCCATAAGCTGAGATCTTTAGGCAAAACAGAATGGGGCCTTAATTTTCCAACTCTAAGGAAAATATACAAAGCAATCTTTGAAGGAATAGTGGCTTATGGAACACAGTGATGTGGCATAATAGTTTGGCATAAAAGGAAGCTCATAAGTGCTCAGAGGGCAGCACTACTTGCTGTGCTTAATGTTTAAGGCATACAGAACTACGGCCAATGAGTCACTACCTGTACTGGTGGGTGTCCTGCCTGTGGACTTGATACAAGAACAAGGACTGATGGCCAAAAGATCTAGAATGGGAAGATTGTCTTAAGAATTCAAGAAGGAAATCAGGTAGATACTTAATTTCGTACGTAACGCAAGTCTGTTAATGAAGCATTTCACTATAGCGATATAAACATTTGTAAACTCGTAATTTTAAAATGTTTAAACACGTTGCATTGCAAGTGACATCCACCCATTTGCCATGCCTGAGCCAGCCTTTGTTAGTCTGTGTCGCGTGGCATCACGCGTCTTATGAGTGTCAAATGACGACGCAGGGGAAGAGGTGCGTGCGTGTGTTGTAGTGAAGGCAAAGGAGGAGGGGTACAAAGAGGACAGGTACGATTGGAAGTGGAGCTAGTAGTGGTCAAGATATAGACCAGGAGGGGGTAGAGGTGAATGCGCACTGTCGAATGTAGGAGGGATGGGGAGATGCAATTCGCCTACTGCTCCTATGTTGTGGGGGTAGGAAAACTGCAGCTTGCCACTTCCCCACATGCCAAGCGTGTAAGGGGAAAAGCATGATTACTTCTAACAGTTGTTAGACAATGTTACATTGTTTACGATGGTTTGTGCATTTTGTGCATCTTATGTTGAGCAGATTTAAATTGTTAGCGTAGCTTTATGTGTTACGATTTTTGTAAACCTTAGTTCTGTTTAAATTATGGAGTGTGGTAATAAAAGAAAAACACTTAACCTTGCAACAAAGTTCAAAATCATATGCGAGGTTTTCAAATGTACGTGGCCTAAATAAACACCTTTATAGTGTAGTTCATTATATAAAAAATGCAACAATATTTGTGTGTCAAGTATTTCCCGCATCTGTAAGAACAGCAACAAATTTATCGCATTTCGTTCTTTCAATGAAGTTGAAATTGAATTTTATTTCCGTACAAACAAAATTTTCCACTGCATCATCAAAACACTCTCTCATAAGAAGAACCGCAAAACAATCACGTCTCATGAAAGACGTTTAGTTAGAGTTTCCCGCACCAACAATAAAATAAACAGAGCCATAAAAAGCATACAGTTTGGTCACAACAAAAATAAAACAAATTCGGAATGGCAACCAGCTATAGTAGCCTACATACTGTTGTGTAAATTATACTTTTGTGTGAATTATACAGATGAGTTTAGTAGAAATATCAATAGGGCATGTATGCAATTGTTAAGTACAATGCATGAGATGTTGTTACAAGTGTACAAGACAGTGAATTTTGCACGATAAAAGTAGTGGAAAAATAAAGGTAATGCAAATTGTGCCCAAGTAAGTAAACAAATTGTAAACATATGCCGGTAACTCACACTTTTCAATAGTAAAACAAGTTAAAATCATAGGTGTTTCATTCGTTGTAAATGCCCGTTTTCAATATCCTTCAAAATATTATTCCTGATTGTCCAAATATTATTCCAACCTACCATAAGGCTACATTTGTTTACATTTGAACAGATAGGTGTGTTGTCCGTGGGTTGGAACAGAACGGGAAAGTAACATCTGTTGATGGAGCCAGTCCTTCTCATTACGAAAATTTTAGTGTCTACACAAGGGACTGGAGAAAGTGTATTATTGATCTGCTTTGTGAGCATGAGAGAAAGAGAAAGAGAAAGAGAGAGAGAAAGAGAGAGAGAAAGAGAGATACAAGGGGGGGGGGTGGATAACACAGTTCCACTGTTGTTTATGGAAGATAACTTTTTCTTTATGTAACTTTAAGCGGCAATGACTGAAAAGTTAAGTTATATTGTATTTGGAATTTCTTTAGTTTAGAACACAGCAAAGATTTAAAAGCTAAGTGTAATTTTTGTAGGAAAATTACTGTATTTTATGGAGTGTGTCCAGCAAATTAACTTTGAATTTGCAAACGCATGCCAAAGCATTTCTTAATCAACAAATGTGCGAATTTGAAAAGAAAAAATACAAAGAGACGTCCAAGTTCCCTAATCTCAACTGAGTCTGCAGGTAAACCTGCTACATCGCAAAAATATTATACAATATTATATATACATATAAGTTAAAAGGTAAAGAACAAAAATTTTACAGTTAAAATAAAGTCTCAAAATTTTTGTTGATGTTTATTCAAAGCATAAAAAAAATCACAAATCTACAAAATCATTTCAAATAAAACTTCTAAAATACACTCTTGTAGCACAACTTAGCAGGAAACCAGACCTGTGCAATGACTACAAAAACAATTGAAATGTGCATGCCACAAGAGGACCATCAACTGTGCAACTGTGATTTTAGTGTAGTGAGAGATTGTATCAGTAGATTGTGACGGTGGCATCTCGCCTACCTTACAATCGCATTGCGTGCGACTAACTATGATCTTCAATTCAGTACATAACGCCAGTGAATCAATCTGAATATCGTGGTGTGCAACTCGTTGGCCGTCAAATGCATTGCATATTTTTAGAAGTTTGTCAAGATATTAAAGGCATTTGCATATATTTCATTGTCATGTTCAGCCTCCAGGCAATTGTAAAGTTAACTAACGTTAGTTTTAATCGTTAACCAGATGTTTCAACAATTAAAAGTTAAAATTTAATAAGTTTTAAAATAAACTAATAAGTTAAAAACTACACATTTTCTTGACAATTGATTTTAATTGTTAATTTTTTTTTTTCTTTAATCCCAAATATGGAAAGTGTGAATTGAATGACACTAGATGACTGCCTGTAATGACTTACAAAATGTCTCATCAGTATGTTTCTGTGCTTTGTGCAAGCGTGTCACTGATATTTTGATAGCTGTAATCATTTGATGTTACACTCACATAGTCAAAAACTAGCAACATACTCTGGAATCAGAGTACCCAGTTGGTACAAAAGTGGTCATAGCTCTGTGTTATGATTCTTGTTGACCCCTTTAGACTATGTGCATACAAATGTGCTACTTAATCAATGTTCAACCCTGAGCTACTGTCATGTTTGTTTCTGCAAACTCCAAACTTTGGAGATAAAGTGCTTCATTTTTTGTAAATTATTTTGTTTAGTTTTCCTGAGTCACCCAATGTTTGATGAGTTTGTAATTTAAATATCTCTTCTTATGTCACTTTCTGTAGAAAAATGTACTTTTCATGTTACTTTATTCTAGTATTGAGTAAATTTCTAAAATATACGAATTCCACTTTAAATTCTCAAATTTGAGAACCAATTCAATTTTGATTCCTTTCTATTTTAATATTTAGTTTAATGGAACACCCAAATGATTTTCTTGAATCCGATAACCCTTTCATTATAAAAAAAATGTAATTACTTATAGTTTTCATGCATTTACAATGATAAATAGAAAGTTATGAACAATTATTAATAAAAATTTCATATGTAAATATTTTATCCATACATTTAAAGCAGTATAACTTTATTTACTTAATATCTCAGATTAGTATTAATAAATAAGAATTACAGTACTTACACAATACAGCATAAGAATAAATAAATAAGTTGTTGCTGGGAAGTTCCATGGAACTGGTTTGCCTGCACTTTAAGCTACAAACAGTACGGCCTACTTATAGTCCAGTCAACCGGTACTCAAAAGAGGTGTTTTCAGGAAAAAATTCCTGAAGTTTTTTTCTCACCGGTTTTATATGTTTTTTGGGGTGCGCCCTCGAGGGTGGTGAGCTTCACAAGAAAAATGCAAAAAAAAAACATAAAAATTTCGTACTTTTTTCAGTTTTTGGCTTATATCTCCAAAATGAAGCGTTTAATCGAAAAGAGCATTCTATACAAAATTAAAGTAGACAAAACTTCCTACAAAATGAATTTATCTCATTTAATTTTCTGAAAATGTATCCAGGCGCTAGAGCGCGCTGAAAAAGGGCGATTTTCTGGCCCTTTGGCAAAAACTAGAGAAACGCTCTCTTTCACCCGCGATAACTCGAAAAATATGCATTTAATCGAAAATGCCACTTCATTCAAAATTAAAGTAGACCAAATTTCCTATAAAATGCATTTTTGAAATTTAAATTTCTCATAACAGGGGTTACGCAGTAAAGCTCGTAGGATGACGTATTTTTGGCCCTCAGCCAAACCGAGAGGAATGCCCTACTAAAACGTGACGGCGCGATGTTCCCTTCTTTTATGAATGCTTAGATGAAGAATGAATTAGATAAATAAAAAGTAAAATAATTCAAGAGAAATTACTTTTTACGTGATTGAGTATAAATGTGTATGAACACTTTCCGGACAGCTGGCACTAGTCAGTTACCCCCAATGGTGCGGCCATTACCCATTAGGGGTAATCCCATTTCCGTTCGGTCCCGTTATGTGTGGTTAGTCACTATCCATCCTTCACAGCCCCTTCTTTGGGGAGGGGAGTGCCCCTCTTAGCCCACCTGCTCTTGTATTGAGTTAGTTTGCTTAGAATCACCAACGCGTCGTGGTAAAATCTTATGTGGTCTTGTGTTTTCAGTGTTATGTGCGTGCAAAATGTCTCGCCCGGAATGTGTCCTTTGTTGTGATAAGCTGTTAGAAGACGGGGCACAGACGAGTGTTGTGAAAGAAAAAGGGTTGAAATCTTTCATTGAAGCCAGTAGGAAGAGCCAGGATGATAAGGTTGTTGTATTTAAGACGATTACACAAATTGAAGTCCGTGACAACTGCAGGAAGAGTTACATGAAAGAAAAGTTGATTGCTGCTTATTTGATGAGGAGGGCTCGAGAGAAACCTGCTTCACAACAGCTGCGTTAATCTATCCCTGAGTTTGTTTTCAAAACGCATTGTTTTTTTGTGCGGAGAGGAGGTGCCACTAGACTATGCAAAGAAACAAATAAGAAAGCCTCTCTCAAGATGCAATCTGGTGTACCCTGTGAGGAAATTATCTGTCAGAGAAAATGTTCTTAGACTCGCAAAAAATCGCAATGACGACTTCGGACGTTTTATAGTACGCCGTGTAGAGACAGTTAACGACTTGGTAGCAGCTGATGCACAGTATCATTTTCTATGCATGAAAACTCTGCACCAGTCCCCACAACAGACAAGGACACACACTGTAGGCAGACCCCTTACAGATGAGATGAATGCTGCTATGCAATCAATTTACTGTTTTCTAGAAAAAAATGATGAGGAATGTCAATTCACAATGGACGAATTGATGAATGTGATTATAGGTGATTTTCGTCCTCATCCAAAGACAGTTACAACACACCTCCTTGAAAAAAGTATGGCGACGATATATTGGTTGCATCAAGTAAACCTTTTGTTGTGTGTTTCAAGGCCACTGGACAGAAAATTATTAGTGATTTCTGGTTTCGAGAGGTTAAGAGACTGCCACAAAAAGAAGAAAGGCTTCAAATAGTTAAAACGGCCGCTGCCATTGTTGTTGAAGATATAAGATCCCAAGTATATAACGTGACTGAATACGCCCATCAGATAGGTTTCTAGAAGGAAATGAGGATCTCATTCCTGAGATTGTTCGAGCTTTCACAGACACCATGGTGGTGAGCAAGAAGCAAGCGAATCTTGAGAAGTGGAGGAAAATATCAGTAGCGATTGCACATAGCTTAATTTGCGTTGTGCGGCCTCTGTCATTTTTGTCTCCTCTTCAAATCGGCTTGGCAGCATTTTTATACAAGGAATATAGTTCTCGAAAATTGATTGATGTGCTGTCATCCCTGGGATTTTATTCATCTCACAACGAAGTAGCACGATTTGAAATATCGTCAATAGTGCGCCCTCCTCTGGCTGTTGAGAAACAAGCACTTTCCGAAATGGTGTATTACAATGCCGAATTCAACATTCAAACTATTGATGGACATAACACTTTTCACGCAATGGGGGGCATCCAATGTGTCACCCCAAAAAGTGCAATAGTCCCAGGTCAAAAATTTGCATGATTGAAGGGTATACCATAAGCACAAATGGTTAGAACTGTCGGAGCTGTTCAAATGAAACATTTTGAGAGGAAAAATGATATTGGCTTATCCTTAATTCAGATCAATGACCTAAGTACATCGTTCCCTCACACTGACACAGTTGTTCCATTAGTGCCTCTTTTGCTGTGGTTGTACAGCAAATATAAAGACCTTCCAGGCATTTGTGGGTGGAATGGGTTCTTGGAAGGTGTGACAAAAGAAGTACAGTACCAAACGACGTTCATCGATTGCCAGCCGTTCATCAACGCTCCTCCGAGTGATTATGATACAATCTACACAGCATTGTTGAGTGCTGTAGAAAAAACACAATCATTGGGGCAAAAAACCACTTTTGTCACATTTGATCAACCTCTTTACCTCAAGGTACGAGATGTTATTGTGAGTCGTGTGGGAGACCCTGAACTGCCTAATGTGGTCATAAGGCTAGGAGGGTTTCATTTGTTAATGTCATTCATGGGGGGCGGTGGGTTTCATCATGGAAGGGAGTGGTCTGACCGAACTTTTCAATACAGTGTACGCAGTCAACAGTACTGAGAAGATTATGACTGGACATGCTTATGCTAGGACTGTCAGAGCACACATGTTGGCTCTTACAGCTCTAGGTAAGGTGATAATGAAGTCCCTCAACTTCTCCCCCACATTCCACTTCAAGTTGAGCAACTTTTGTATAGTATGAATCAATCTGACCTTCTGGACACACATGAAAGGGATTGTGGCACGGAAATTGAACAAAAAATTAAAGCTCAGCTTCAACATTTCGCTAATCTAGGGCCCACTGCAAAGTTGTGGATTCAGTATTTCGAAATAATAAATTTAGTGGCGAGATTTGTTGAATCTGAGCGAATGGGCAACTGGAAACTACAACTTGAAGTCATACACAAGATGCTACCATACTTCCACGCCAGCGGCCACTATTTATATGGCAAGTGCGCTCATATGTATTTGCAAGATATGCTTACATTGGAGCATTCTATGCCACCAGATGAATTCAGGGCATTTACTTCGAAAGGGGGTTTCACTATTCGACGTGGTGCAGAAAGTAGTAATTCTTACAATTTTTTACAGCATTTGTACAGAATTATACCTTTAGTATTCACGTTTTTTCTATCATATAAATTATTCAACTCTATTATAATTTTTCCTCTTGCAGAACCGCCATTCATCCCCCTCCAACTTGACCAGCCCGGACCTTCTACTGCCTGAGACGACAATCCCCTGCCTGGACCATCAACGTCCGTAAGCAAACGAATACGACTCCAATAACCACGTCCTCTTGTAAAATAAAATAAAAGTTTGTTCCAAACTTATTTTACTTTGACACTACTCCTCTACGAAGCCCAAGGTTATTTCTAAGTAAAATAACTAACTTCAAGAAATCTCATGTAATACATAATATGATTTCATTAAAATTCATATATACAATCAATTCATTCAAAACCGTTGTTTTCAAGCATGATATAGTGAAAGTAGAGCGCCGATGAGAGATAGAAAAATGGGAGAGGGCGCTTCTCAGCTTTGGCCAGGGGGACACTCGCCACTTTTCATCGCGCAACCCACGTTATGAGAAATTTAAATTTCATAAATGCATTTTATAGAAAATTTGGTCTACTTTAATTTTGAATGAAGTGGCATTTTCAACTAAACGCATAGTTTTCGAGTTATCGCGGGTGAAAGAGAGCGTTTCTCTAGTTTTGCCATAGGGCAAAAAAATCGCCCTTTTTCAGCGCGCTCTAGCGCCTGGATACATTGTCAGAAAATTAAAAGTGATAAAATAATTTTGTAGGAAGTTTTGTCTACTTTAATTTTGTATAGAATGGTTTTTCGATTAAACGCATTATTTTGAAGATATAAGCCAAAAACTGAAAAAAGTACAAAATTTTTACGTTTTTTTGCGTTTTTCTTGTGAAGCTCACCACCCTCGAGGGCGCAAACATGAAATTCAGATTCAGCACCCCAAAAAACATATAGAACTGGTGAGAAAAAACTTCCAGAATTTTTTCTTGGTAAAACTACCGGTTGACTGGACTATTATAGTTGTAAGTAATTCAAGCTGTCTACTTGGTACACTGTACAGATAGGTACAATATTCACATATTACAATTGCTTGGTTGTAAGCCAGAATTCAACAATTGTGTTTACAAAGTACATAATTTTCTTTCAAGTTAATTGAAACAATATCGTTCTTGCAGCAGAGTACAAAAACCTTAACAAAAAAATTTCAAATAATTCCTAGTTAAAATATAGTTAAAAAAAAAAAAGCCTAGATTAAGCTGTCACAAGCAACATAATGACACATGTGGATGTTTACCAACCATGACAGAATGTGGATCTATCCTATACTCATACATGGTATTGAGTATGGTCATGGCATCACCCCACTGGCCTCTCCCACACAGGTGCAGCATCAACAAAACTCCAATCATTGCCAGACACTCCCGCATCTTCTTGTCACCACACCTGCCAACTGCAAACCACAACACTAGTGAATCAGCTGCATCCAACACTCAAGTCGACAGCCAATGAATAACTAAAAAAAAAAAAAAAAAATCTTTGTGTGGTAGATCCTATCAGGTCAGGTTGCATTCCTCAAAACTAGGACTTACAAAAAAATCTTTAAAAGTACATTTTTTAATAAGAATAATACCAAGAATTATTCTCACTTTTAAAACATGCACTGCTTGCTACAATGGGAAATTTTAAGACACAAGTTACAGCAAATAAAGAAATAATAAAAGCATATTTATATTCTGTTACACCATTCTGTTTAAATGTAAAAACCAACCCTTAAGCAGAAATTCTTTTTCAAGTCCTGCAGTGTTAAACTGATCCAAAACAATATATCACTTTATAATTATATGCTAGCAATACAGTTCATATGAATACTATAAAAAGGTTTATCAAAACACTGGCTACTCAAAAACTAACCAAAGCAAGCACTGTTTCATAATGCTATCACCTTGCATGCCACTGTACGACAGACTCACATTTATAAACACTCAACTTTAGCAAACAAATTTACTGCAAAAAAAACTTTACAGCAATACTAAATACTATATTGTTATTGCAGTCTGGAGTAACGATTACAATACGTTAGAGTTTATAAGTGTTGCAAGGCCCATGGCAAGAGCAGCAAGTGTTAAATACAAAGAATTTCAATGAATTTGTTTTTAATGTTGTGATTAATAGTCAAATTTTTACAGACTGTTCTATCTTGGTTCAAGAGCAATTTATATTTTTATAGCTGGTGGAACAACTTTTAGTTTGGATATCAAACAAGAAAACTTACTCATACTTTTAATTACTCTCTCATGCACTCAGGCACCTGCTAATATTATTTACATCCTTATTCGAATATAGTTTGAGGTCACTGCAAACTGCTTACGTGACGATTGGTGAATACATCACATCTGAACTTCACATCTATACATTTATATTTTTATTATTTGTGAATTTCTGTCCATAACAAATATTTTTCCTAAAAATACTGCCATAATTTGGCATGCAAGACCAGGAAATAAAAGTGTTATTTTATAAGTTATGATACAGAATTATTTTACTACAAAAATTATTTTACTACAAAGTTGTCAGTTTTGCTATAATAAGGCAATATACAATGATGATCTTCCTGGTATTCACATATTTCATACCATACAAATTTAATCCAAATGTTACAATGTGGGATTTGTAAAAAAAATTCAGCAAGTGGGATTTTTACTTAACTGAAAACTAAAAATTATATAATAGTAAATGGGAATACAACTTTGTTTCTCTCTTCACTTCTATCAACCTATTTCACAAAGTTCTTTTTCTAAATTGCAGAGTATGGTATATAAAAAAGCTTGAGACTTTGAAG
This sequence comes from Clitarchus hookeri, assembly GCA_002778355.1. Classification (NCBI taxonomy): domain Eukaryota; kingdom Metazoa; phylum Arthropoda; class Insecta; order Phasmatodea; family Phasmatidae; genus Clitarchus; species Clitarchus hookeri. Next base: position 267,162 of record NQII01000410.1, on the reverse strand, counting down.
AATTGTAAACCTCACCACTAGACTGAACATTATTGTTACGGATATTATACACATATATGTACACACACACGCGCGTTAGCACACACAAAGCAAGACAATATAAACAGCACACACACCGAAGGATGCATCATCGGATGGTATTGAAACTTTATAGAGTTAGTGATACATAGGAGTAATACACACATGATCACAAAAACAGTGCAGCAGGCAAATTACATATGGATCTGTTATTTACGGTCTGGTCATCTTCAACAGCGCGTCACACCCTATAGCACTGCAACACTGTCTGGCATGGAGTCCAGAAGATGCCAATCTATCTTACTGTTTGTCTAAAATTTAATTTTAATAAGGCTTGTCCTGCTTGAACTTTGAATGAACTTTTAAATTGTTTTGTATACCTACCAATTAGATTAGTAATAATGACGTAACGTAATTTTTGTCTTGGTTTTATTGATATTCTGAGCACCAGGGAAGTATGTATCTTTGATGCAACCCAGGTGTGACATTTTGTTTGATTCTGCCTGAATCTTGGTTGGTTTTGAAAATGTATTAAATTTGTTATTTTATGCCACAATTATATGCCATTTTGCTGTGGCATCATTATATGTAGGAAGGTTTGTGCCACCAGGAAACAACTTTACAGCTACGAAAGAGGTGATATATATGTAGTGAGGAGGGCTCACAATTCTATTACATTTCTGTGTCATTCCCAAGGTGATGCCATCCGCTGATGCTTACATGATAATTTGTTTTGCACATATTGTGAATGTGCAATACCACTGTAGATTAGAGATTTTGAATCATTTTTAAATTCTGGAACTATTTTTTACACTTGTGGAAATTTTAAATGTTCCAATGTCTCTGACAACACATCACAATGGTCATATTAAGCTTATCATGTTTATGATGTAGGTGTATTTAAACAACCCGAATTAGGATAATTTAAACTGCCTATCTCTCAAACAATGTTGAAAATATTGAACTCAGTATCACAACATAATTGATTTTGCAAGAGTTAAATGAATTTTGAGCAATTTTTTAAACTCAGATATACATTATGTTAATGGCTGTACAGATGCATACATCTAATGTAATTTTTAGCATTATTTTTTCCTTTTCTTTTTCCCCCACCTTTCCCGTCCCATCCTTGAATACATATTGTACATAGGTGTACTGACTAAAGATATTCTTTTCCTTTTTCTTATTTTCAGTTATCAACTTAACATAATAAAAAAATCCACTGATATATTAGGTAAATCATCAAATAAAATGATATTTTTCACAGGAAATAAAACATACATTACTAAGTTCAATAGTTTTATTGCAAGGGAGTTGATACATATATAATTATTTTACCTGTGTTTGTTTATAAGATACAGTGAAGTGCTGTCTTTTCTTGTATTGTATTTTTTAATGGGGTGTTGCTGTCACTAATATTGAATCACTCACATATAGTTTATATGCCTGTTACAAACAGTTCACTTTCTTGTACAAGAAGGTGTAGTTCAAGTCAATTTGCACCATGTGCAACGGCTAACTTATTTGCAAGGGCTTGCGTGCTAGCTAGAGTCATTTAGACACACTTCTATTTTTAATTCACCTTGTACAAGAAGGTGTACAACTTTCTAGTTCAAGTCAATTTGCACCATGTGCCTGGCTAACTTATTTGCAAGGGCTTGCGTGCTAGCTAGAGTCATTTAGACACACTTCTATTTTTAATTCACCTTGTACAAGAAGGTGTACAACTTTCTAGTTCAAGTCAATTTGCACCATGTGCCTGGCTAACTTATTTGCAAGGGCTTGCGTGCTAGCTAGAGTCATTTAGACACACTTCTATTTTTAATTCACCTTGTACAAGAAGGTGTACAACTTTCTAGTTCAAGTCAATTTGCACCATGTGCCTGGCTAACTTATTTGCAAGGGCTTGCGTGCTAGCTAGAGTCATTTAGACACACTTCTATTTTTAATTCACCTTGTACAAGAAGGTGTACAACTTTCTAGTTCAAGTCAATTTGCACCATGTGCCTGGCTAACTTATTTGCAAGGGCTTGCGTGCTAGCTAGAGTCATTTAGACACACTTCTATTTTTAATTCACCTTGTGCAAGAAGTTTGTTTACATTTGCATTTCATATGTTTATTTAGTTCCCGTTCATTTATTGTTAATTGTTAATTGATATTGTTAATTTCAGAGTAGAAAACATATTTTAATTCTGTATTAGTAATTTGTTAGGTTTGTAAAATCTTTGTGTGTTGTGGTGGAAATGAGCGAGCGAGCGAGTGGCGTGCTGCAACATTCAAGGACTACCACTGTGTGTATAGTACGTACACAGGAGTTAAACACAAGAGGATGCTCACCTTCTTGTTCACAAAAGATGTCCGTCTGTATCAGGCTTTACACATCTGAATATCAAGACTTTTCTAAGAGTTATTTTGTCTTGCAATTCAATTACAACTGAGTCAATTCATGCTACATAAGGATACTACAATACAAATATTATCCTAAATATACTCACTATATTATAGGTATCACATTTAATACATACTGCACAGGTAGGTCACTAAATGGTGCCCAAAGCTTCAGTAAAAATATTTTAACTAAAAACCACTCAGTCTATTTAAGTTTAATTTGCTAATGAACAGCACTTAAGACATATTGCATATACATATCGGTTTCTGGGGTGTATTTATCCAAGAATGAAATTGGCTAAAATGGGTGATTTCACTATGATTTTTTAATTTAAGAATACCAGTGAAGTCCAAAGTGGTACAGGTACTAAACCATAAAATAGTAGGGTCACTGCTGGAAGTTAAATGGTGGTACATAGCAGAAATAAAGATTTGTATATGCTGGCCACTCTTTAAAAATGTGTGTTTTAGGTCAAGAGTCACTTCATTAACTTTCCTGTTGAAAAATGATTAGAGGAAGTACAAAATTTCTTCATCCTTTGATTTGAATACTGAATAACAATGGTAGAATGGTAGGGGGAAAAACACTTCCATGGCTGTGAACAGTCTTAGTCTTCAAGAACAACCAATTCATGTTCTTCCAAATAACGGTACACAAATAAATATCTGCATCATGTATATTATAACAAATTGAAGTTAACTAGAATTGGACAATGGGACTGATCACAAAAATTACGTATCACAAAGTTCAGTTTATAAAGAAGTGATTATTTCCATGTGTACTGCACTCAAAATTGCACAGAGAATTAACGCCTCACGTTTTGTTATTGTACCACAAATTTTGGAGTTTGACAACATCGCAGCAGTTTTAATTGCAAGATGTGAATATGAACACACTTTTTTTGACACGGAATATCGCAACTGGCATACACTTTTTACCATGGGCATCGTCTGTGAAGTGCTTAAAATTTAAGCCAATTGATCGACAAATAAAAAATTGTATGTGATGCAAGACCCTTTAAATTATTTGCATATTACTTACAGATTTCATTGTAAATTAAGTTTTAATTTTACATATAGGTACATATTGCATGTTTGCAATGGGTTTTTACACGGTATGATATTGCTAGATGGGACAGATTTACAAGTGTAGTTTTTTCAACCGTTGATTTAAAACTTTTCTTTTTGCTTGACTAAGGGGAATCACATTAAGTAGTTGTACATGGTCCTCTCTCCGCAAATCTGCAGTTTCACTAGGTGTTGTGAAACTGAGGCTATGGGCGTACACCATGTCTGGAGAATAAACATGAAGATTGCTAGTCTCAAAAGTCATATGCACAGATGCGGGTGTCGCAGGACTGGAGTCATTCTGTAGTAGACCAGTTAGGTGAGAATAGCGATTAGAATGTAATTCGTCTACGGCCAAGATCCTACCTAAGTATATAACGGCTGGAGACAGCCAAAAACAAACGTTATTTAGGGTCCCTTGGTGTCTGATGTGAGCATCAATGCCTGGGCAGGCCTTTGGTGTTAGTCGCTATTCTGCTGTGAAGAGCTGCTAGAGTGCTTTGGCAGAAGTTGGAAACCTAAAACATTCTGTCTTGTAGTTGCTTAGTTCCTTAATGTTATGATCCTTGAGTTTAGGTAACATTTATTTCTTTTTTAAAAACTTCTTTATTCTAGATGTGCTCAGAGGGAAAAAAAACCCAAGGAAGGAGTTGTACTGACTCATCAGTCCAAGCACCCAAACTTCATTTGTAATTATAAAGGAATAATGAAACAGGAAAATTTGTGAGAAAAACAAAGAATGCTTGGAAAAGTGGTCTATTTACAAAAGTAACTAATGTTTGTTCCAAAATTCTTAAACCAGGTCATTAGCTTAAGTCATTTCCATTGTATTAATATATCAATCAACAAATCTTGTTATTTTTATATAAATGCCATGGCTAGTGATTGAAAATTTTTTGTCAACTCTGTTTAGAATTTCCTCCACCAGGTGTTAAAGAGCATGTTGTGCTCTACCAATGAAGACTGAACTTATGAAACATTAGGACGGCAGTGACACCTGCAAACAACATGGTATCCTTTTGGCTGTTGCCAAACTTCAACGTAAAATTTCAGTTTGACCGCGCTATTACAATTATTTTACACTCAATTCACTAAAATTAATAAAATTCTTCAATAAATTTTTTTTTTAATTTATTTGAATAATGTTTTAATAGTTTTTTCAGTGAAGTTATTGTTTTACAAATATCCGCCACATGTAAATAATGCCAATAAAATCTGTTACCGAGAGTTAATTTTTTTATTTTCTTTTGGTTACGTTTTCATTTATCATTGTAATTTAACCAACATTTTTGATTCCGTTTGCGTTCGCTAAACATGTGGGAATGTGTGAATCGTTAAGTATTGTGTTTCATTATTTGTAGTGCAGTGATTTGTGATAGTTATTTTTAATGTTGGAAATGTGGAATTTTTTTAGTTTTGGATTCAGACTCGCCAACAAAAGCGATCTGCATATTTTGCAAGCAGAGAATATCCTGTAGTGGCAAATTCAGTACGAATATTTTTAATCAACACTTAAAAACGGCATAATGCAAAAATCTCATGCTATGATTTCTTTGGTAAGTCTGTGCATTCACTATTAGAATTATCTGTAGCTGTGTTCCCGGTTTATTCCTAATGTAAAAAAAAGAATTTTAACTGCCCAATTTTTTTGGTAACATTGATTCGGATTTGGGTATTAGGTTCAAGAATATTTTAAAGGATTCTGCGAAAAATTGGATTTGACCTATCCCTACCCAATAAATTTCAAACCTGAGTAGTTTTCAACCCATACAAGATAAAAAAATTTACTTTTAAAAGGATGTGATAGATATACTTCTCAGAGTGTCTACTGGAATTCCATTTTGGAATTCCCTAACTTTTCCGTTTTCCAGGCAGTATCAGATCATTTTCCCTGGCTGTCAGGAATATAAAACTTTTCAATACCATTTTCTTTTTTCACCACTGACAGAACAAATATGCCATCAATAAAGTTGAATTAAATTATGCTGCAACAAGCAAGCGGTGTCAACATTTGATTCAGCACATCAATACAATACAAACGCATTCAGTGCAGTGTTTCTAAGCGGGAATTTTGGTTAAGATGAGTGATACATTCACTCGGGTGCAAGCGCGCACTTGATGGCAAACGAAAGTTGGATTAGGAATGCTTCATACCTAGAAAATAAAGAAATTATTGTTGCAAACAATAATAAAGTTCGGGTTTTGTGCACCGACGATATCAATATTGTAACGAAAACTGAAGAGTGTGAGTTTAAGGTGCCAGTGAAAAGAGCATTCGGTGTACCAGATTTAACGACTAATCTGTTGTCCGTGAGTCAGTTAATCAGCAACGGGAATAAAGTACAGTTTACCGGGAAAGGTTGCGATGTTTACAATTCAAATATTGTATTAGTGGCCACGTCTTCGTTAATAAATGGAGTTTACAAGTTGAGAATGCAACAAAGTGTACTGGCTGCATCCGTGGTGTCTGCAAACACATGTCATCGCAGATTGAATAAAATTAAAACTGCCACAGAGGGTATTGACCTTCATGAAAAAGCTGACCTAAGTAAGTCATCTTGCGCAGTTTGCTGTGAAGGTTAGCAAAGTCGACTGCCTTTTGCCCGTGTTGGGTCAAGAAGTAATGAGATACTCAAGAGTAGTTCACACAGACATTTGTGGACCTATGGAGAAAGAATCCATTGGTGGTGCTAAATACTTTATGCTGTTTGTCGATGATTATAGTAGCATGATATTTGTATATTTTCTAAAATACAAAAGCGAAGCTTTGACTTGTTTTAAGGAATTTAGAGCAAAAGTGGAAAATGAAACTAACAAAAGAATCAAAACATAGAGAAGTGACAATGGAGGTGAGTTTTGTAATAAAAAATTTGACACATACTTGCTAAAGGAAGGGATTAATCATCAAAAAACAAACTCTTACTCACCAGAGCAAAATGGATTATGTGAACACAGTAATCATACAATCATAGAGAAAGCGAGGTGCCTGTTGTTTGACAGAAACTTAGGCAAAAATGTTTGGGCTGAGGCGACAAACACAGCTGTTTATCTTCAGAATCTAATTGTAGCATCGGTGTTGGATGGAAAAACGCCATTTGAAATGTGGACAGGAAATAAAACCTGACATAAACCATCTGAGAATATTTGGCAGAACTGTGATGGTTCATGTAGCAAAGGAAAGAAGACAAAAATGGGACAAGAAGTCAGAGAAACATATATTGATGGGATTTCCATAAAATGTCAAAGGTTACCGACTGTACAACCCAAGGACTAAATCTATGACAACTAGCAGAGATGTCATCATCATGGAAGAAGAAGCTATCATATCAGTAAATGAGAGCACATCTAATGCTAAACAAAAAGAAGAAAGTTTACATTCAGTGGGGGACACTTCTGCAAAAAATGAAGAGTCAGTGGTAGAATCACCTGATGAGTTGTATATACCAAGTGACGGTGAAGACACTGATGATACTACTGAAATGACTGAACCAGAAAACAGGCAGATGAGGAGCAGAAAGAAACCAGATCGTTTAGGATTCTCAGATGTGTATTGATGAAAATGTATTTGATGATGCGAGCGGCTTATCTCCGGAAGAAGCACTAAAAGGGCCTGAAAAAGAGCCAAAATGGTACGGTTGTGAAGTGCAAATGGGCTCTAAGGAAGAAATATGACAATGATAATAATGTTCGTTATCGTGCTAGGCTCATGGCGAGTGGTTATATGCAGAAACAAGGTGTGGACTATTCAGAGACATTTTCACCTGTTGTTAGGCATACAACACTGAGATTATTTGCATTATCTGCTCAGTTAGGTTTAAATATAACACATCTTGACGTGACTACAGCTTTCTTGAATGGGGAGCTTCAGGAAACAATTTATATGCAAAAACCAGATGGCTATCCTGTAACAAAAAGTTGTGGAAAAAGTACTTAACTTAAAATGGGCCATTTATGGCTTAAAGCAGTCTTCAAGAGCATGGTACAAGAAGGTCGATGAGTGTCTCATCAAAATGGGTTATAAGCGTTCTAAGATAGAGAGAGTCTTGTTTGTATACCAAAAATAAGAACAGTCGCAGAACAATTGTTACACTTTATGTCAACGACTTCTTTATTTTTTCTAATAATGGTAATGAAACTATGCGTTTAAAAAATGCATTACAGTCACAGTTTAAAATCCAGTACTTAGGAGAGGTTAAGCAATGTCTTGGAATGAGTGTAAATGTAGACAAAACTAAAGGTGAAATTACTTTGACTCAGAAAAATTATATAGACCCATTATTAAAAAAATTCCATATGACAGAATGTAAAATTGCTGATACAGGCAGTCCTCTACTTTCATACACAATGTGTTCCTAAATTTGTGTATGAAAGTTGAAATGTATGAAAGTAGAACCCTTATTTTAATGTGATAAATGAGGTTCCGTTCCTAGATGGGAAAAAAAACGTAACTAAACAAAAAAAAATATTCAAAACAATATATTTACACACAAAGAAACAAGATCATGCATCAAAGTTATTTAAAAGTGTTTAAATATATAGCTAATAGTTCAAACAAT
>NQII01000410.1:212006-257847 GCA_002778355.1 Clitarchus hookeri | reverse complement strand
GTGGGTGGTACTCTTTAAGAACGTGGAATGATTGCGAAAGTTAAATAAAAATCACTGTTTGGAAAATAACTGTTAAAATAAAAATCACTGTTTGAGGCGAAAATCACTTTTTAAAGTCACTGGTTCGGAGATTTTCTAGCACCAAGCCTGGGCCCTCTGACCCCCTTCCTTTACCGGAAGCGGGGCTAGGAGTCGGTGCCCAGGTGGATTTTAAGCTCAGCGAGAGCACTGGTTAATATCGAGGTAAACAGCACTGGGAAATAGTTGAAGTCTTGGCGATTGAAGTCGAGGCTTTTCCTCTACCAGACATGACGAGATGTAGAGAGCGACCTGCAAACCAACGAGAACGTGGCGAGTTCCCACATAACCAGCCTGGGCAGGGCGCCCTTCTTGTGTTGTACTGTGATGTATGTGCAATGTGTCTCTCTGTCAACGAACGACTGTATGTTGTGAGCAAAATCGCGGTGTTTTTATAGTTATGTAGCTCTCCTCTTCGCGCACCAATCAGGTGGCTTCGAGGAAGAAGCTTGTTTATTGGTGTATGACTTCTCGTCACTGTCCAATCAGGAAGTTCCGAGATGAGAGAGTGTTCCTATCGTTTATGTTTGCTGTAATTAATAAAAAACGTATTGTTTTGACAATAATTTAATTATTAAATGCGTTGTTGTTTCCCTAAAGTATTTATTTAGGTAGAGTGGCGAGTGCTGTAAGGAGAAGCATCTGCTTCTCCTGTAGTGTGCTCATGGTTTTTGCCTGTGCAATTACAGGCCTAAAGTGTTCCATTATTGTTATAAAATTTGTTTCTTGCAGAAAAGCGGCCAGTTCATGCATTTCAGCAAACATGGTCGCATTTTCTGTCGTGTTGTTTTCGGTTTTTTTACGTTTTTGTGGTTTTTCTACCTGCTGTTGTGTAGGTGCTTGTTTTATGTATGGGTTGTTGAGTACTGGGAATTCAGTCTCGGACTGAACATTTGTTTGTGGTTTTCCTTTCGGTTTCTGCTGTGTGTCTGGTAATGGTTTTACAGGCTTTGTAGCCATCCATTGTTTTCTTGTTTCAATGTGTTTCTGTATGACCTGGCACTGCTTCCATGCAGCCGAGTGTCCTGTTTGCTTACAAAGTGTACACTGCCACTTTGTATTGTCGTGTTCTGTGTTCGGACAGTCTGCCTTTGCGTGATCTCCTGCACACAAAAGACAGACTGGCCTAAGTGTGCAATACTTCTGAGTGTGGCCCAGTGCACAGCAGCGCCTGCACTGCACCACATCCTCAGGACGATGTCTATACATTTCTACTTTAACTGACAGATAGTGCAATCTAGTCAGTTTCAGTATGTTTTGATTTGAGTGTTGTTTAACTACTGCCCCCCAAACTGCAGGCGCATCGGCTGGTGTATTAAATTTCCAAACATTAATTGGAGTGAATTTAAAGTCTTTGAGGTGTCTAAGTATTCGGTTTTTGTCGGCGTTGTGTGGTAGCCCTTTAATAACTACCTTAATCGGCTTTTTGCTTTTTTTGGCGTGTGTGTAGTACGATATATGATGTTTTTGTAACTCCCTGCAGAAGTCAGAGTGATCATCTAATGCTACAACAACCCTCAGGTGTTGTTTTTTAGTGAGTGTAATTTTCTGAAAAGAATCTTTCGTGAATGTGCTAACCAAAAATTTAAGTTTCGTAGTGTCTGGGATGTACACTGGAGGCCCGAGTTTTTCTGTAAGTGTAATAGTTCCTGAAGCTACAGTTTCGGAGGTGTTCGTACTGCAATTTAACTCGTTTTCCTCACCCAATGGTGAGAAAGCATTTTCTACTGGTAGATTCACCCGAAGTGTTGTCTGATTGGCTGATGGCGCAGTGTGTTTTTTGTTGGGCTTCTGCCACTGTGTGTCATGTGAAACAGAAGCAATATCCTGGCTGTGAACCGGGTCGCTTTCCGCACCCACAGAAAGGAAACTGCTCCTTGCAAAAAAGTCAGCAATCCGCTGCTGCTGTTCGTCTGGCAGCGAAAGTACTTTGGTGTATAGTGAGGTCGACGAAGAGGAGGCCGAAGCCTCCCCTTCGCTGTGAGACTTACCAGAAGACGAGTCCATCGATGTGTGCCTAGGACAACCTAAAGCAGTGGTAGCTGACCAGGCTACCTGAGGGGTAGCAAGGCTAGGCCAGGAGAGGAAGCGCTACCTTCCTCAACCACTGCCTGGTTAGAAGTGCCGTATATTCACACCAGAGGTCTCTACGTAGTATAAGTCAACTTTGCTGCAATATTATTTGCGAAGACAAAACCTACAGAATATAAACAATCCATATATCTATGATGTTTACGTTTCTCGTGGAGTCATGCGCGCAATATTTTTTTTTGGTTATGTACGAAAGAACGAAGCAAACACGCGAAAGTCGAATTTATGGTGTAAGAAACCAATGTACGAAAGCGCGAATTGTACGAAAGTCGAATGCGCGAAAGTAGAGGACTGCCTGTACTCCTTTAGAGACTAAATTAAATATTAATAAAGAGGAAAATTGTAAAGACCAAATGCTATACCAACAGCTTATTGGAAGTCTTATGTATTTGGCAGTTTTAACTAGGCCTGATATAGCATTTGCGATTAGTTACTCAAGCCAATTTAATAACTGTTATAATCAGGAAATATGGTTGTATGCTAAGAGAGTGCTGAGGTACTTAAAGAAAACAAAGCATTTTGGTCTCAAATATAGAAAAAAGGGAAATCCGCTGTTAGAAGGGTTTGTTGATGCTGATTGGGGAAATAATGTTATAGATAGGAAGTCATACACTTGTTTGTGCTTTGTATTGACTGGGTGTGCAATCTCATGGGAAACAAAGAAACAGAAAACCGTAGCTTTATCAAACACGGAAGCAGAATACATGGGTGACACAGAAGCGTGTAGGGAAGCAATATATTTGCGCAACTTGTTGTCTGAAATAACTGGAGATCTATATCCTATAACTGTGTTTAATGACAATCAAGGGGCACTTAAACTCTCTGTAAATAATGTTTACCATAAGCGAACTAGACACATTGATGTGCGCTATCATTTTTGTAGAATGTGTCTGTAATAAAATTGTAGAACTGAAATACTTGGGAGACAAATGATATGCCAGCTGACTTGTTAACCAAGAGTTTAAACACTGTTAAACATTATCACCTCATGAATATGTTGGGTATTCAATTTGTTTAGATTTTATGTATAATTTAAATTTGTATACTTATTTGATATAGTGGGGGTTGTTATAATATTATAAGTAACTACTGCTGATATCTAGTTAGTTTGTACTCTTTGGTTCTTCAAATATATTCATTCTATCACTAGTCAGTAACTAGCACGTTTGTTTCATTTTATACACAACTGAAAACATTTGCTGAGTAGCAATATTTACATTTTCCCTGACACCCTGCTTTTGCGACATGGCAGTGAAATAGGCGACCATGTGCTGCAATCTGTTGGCCAATGCGTGCTGCTCGCTTCAGAAACCACGCCACCATGAAATGACTCATTTTGCATGTGTAAAATACAAATATATAAACAAATTCCCAGAGTTTTATATTTTCCGCAAGGTCTATAAATATTTTAACGTAACATATTTCCATGTGAAGCGAATCTGCTTACTAATAATTTGGATTCGGCCTGCAATCACCAAGCCTTTCTGAGACTGGCTCGCCATTTTGTTTCTTTGTCTCCCACCTCCCAATTCAGCAACACAATGAAAATAAATGTTAATTATTTATTTATTAAAATCACGCATTCTTATGCGATGGAATTCCTTTTGTTGCAAATAATATTTTTATTAATATGATATATTGTCATCCAGATGCACTCGGTACCGCTGTCAATTTATTAATAGCCTCTTTGTGTGTATAAACTACCCAATCTCGCCTCTTTGATGAGCATACTTCACTTTTAATCGTGAAATATACTTTATTACTATGAATGAAAATGTGCAGTATGACAATTTCCCCGAATACCTCATACTTCCAAGTTTCACATATATTCACCATTAAAAAAAAGTGTAAATATTGTACCTGAAGACTTCTAATAAAAAAAAACAGCACCTCATTACTCAACTACTGCCTGGAAGCAACTTAGTTTTGAGCAAGCGTTAACGGCACAAGCGCATGGGTTAATAGCAGCAGCACGCAACTGGCAGCAGCTGTTCAATATTTGACTTGGTGGCTTCACGGTTAGGCTGCAATTTGATTAAGCTACCCTCGGTAAAACAGGAGTGGACTGGTATTTAGAACAGTGCATGTGAATCTACATGCATGATACTTCCCAGACATAATAAAGAAATTATAGGCATATCAAGAAGAAGCATGAGATAGTTACACAAATCAATGACAAAAAAATTTTTTACGACAATAATAACTCTGCAAGAGGCAGGGAGGACATGCCGAACTACCCTTTGTTTGGGCCATTTAGAATTTAGCGGATTGTAACAGGAGCAATGGACACTTGAAGATACCCATACATGGCCAACAGGGTCTGGAAGACTTGAAACAGATCAACAGAAGGGATGATAGTTTGATATGAACAGTCACTGGCTTCCTCAACTACTATCCAGCAAACTGTGGCATATCTCCATCATATACATTTATATATGGCTAGCATTGCAAATCTGTAATTCTGATGACTTCCACACGTAATGCCATTAACATTTCAATATCATCACATCTGCCTGCAGTTGTATCAGCAGATATAGGCTGTTCATGGTAAATTGTGCACTTTCGAAAACACTACTTAAGATCTGTTTGTATGCATATTGCGCATTTTGCACCATATGTAAAACTAACATCTCCATGAGTCTTAACATTTTATTCATGCATGTCAAGTAAAATTTTACAATTATTACAAATACAAATATTTTATACATTTGCTAATTTTTACACTTATATGCATTAAAAAAAAGACAAAATTAAACTATTTCAGTATTAACAAATATTCCCCTAACACTTATATTTCAATGTTAAAGACATGGAGCTACTTTCCCTCAGTCATTACCAGCTTTACTGGGTTCATTCTGGTCAGTGTGCACGTTAAAATGCATAGAGGTAGGGGTAGTGAAATTTTTCAAACATTGATTTAACAAATACTTAACAGAGAAAAACAGCCTATAGCAACACTGAATGCTACACACTGACAATGTATTATCTTCAGTGACTAATAACAGTTTTCTTTGGGAACAAATTACCCCCATGCCATAGTCTGGAGGACTGCATCTTGAATGCTATAATCCATGTTACACCTCACAACAGTGATATAGATGCAACCAAGGGTCAGAGTTACCTGCATAATCTCTTCTGAGGAAATGAAACGTGCATAATCCAATACTGTTGCTTTGCAAAAACTGATTTATTGAGACTAACATCTTCACTGTTCAGGCATGATTATAGTTGCATTTTCCAAACATGTTTCTAGTAATGAAGGACAGGGAGGAATGGGAAAAAATGATGACAAAAGGGGGAGGCAGGCAGAGAGATGGAGGGACTCCTTCTCAAATGAGTACAACCCTATGGCACAAATAGTGGAGTCAGCTACGTAACTTTGATGGAAGCAAAGCAAGTAACTGTTAAAAGAGTTTCGAGCAAGAGGATGGCTTTCAGGATAAGTAGATATGCACGAGGCAACAAAATGATGCAGTTAAGATGCAAATACATAGTTTTACAAGAAACTCCAACATCCAGGCAAAAAGAGTTCAAAGAAAGCTATGGAGGAGTTTGTTGCTTCAAGCAAATATTGACTTGTTGTTTATGTTGAAAGACCATTATTATAAAATTTACCTGCTGCATACAAAAAAAACTCTGTAAAAATACGCCATTCATTCCAAAAAAGAAAACAGCTTCTCTATCAAACAGACAATGCCAGAAAATATGACAAGATATGATAGGAGAAAGAAGTATCAATTTGAAAGACAGGTGCTGAAAAACAGCACTGTACAGTGATGTGGTACATCACCGCTGAAGGAGAATATTTTGTTTCATGTGTTCAAATGAAAAATGCTACCAAAAGATAAATTCAAATCAGGAATTAGTCGGGGCCCAGGAGAAAGAATGGAAGACCAACAAGCTGGTTGTCAACTGGCTGAACTGCCAAATTTTCTAGGAAATGTGTGCATTAAGAAGAAACAGTTTTACTACTGTCCAATTCCTTAGGTATATATTATGTTCAACTTTTTAACATCATATTTAAAATTTTGAATCACTTCAAACAAATAAAATTAGCACTTTTGAAAATTATATTAGAAAAAAGTCACGACCCCTGCATGCATATATTTGAAAAGGCGCATTGAGTGACATTCGCCCAGTAAAATTGGTAACGAGGGAGGGAAAGTAGTTCCACATTTTAACGTCTAATAAAAAGTGTTGGATAACCATTTGTGATAACTCAAATTATTTCTTTCCCTTTCAGTTTTTCATGTTTCAGAATGTAAAATTAGCAGATTTTTTAAATATTTACTTTTCTGATAATGTCACTGTTTCATTTGACCAATGCATGAATCAAGTGATGAGGCCTATGGTAATTTTAATTTTATATAAGGTGGAAGAATACACAAGATTAATACAAATAGATATTAAAAAGGGCTTCAAAAGTGTTCATTTTACAGAAACAACCCATACATTAAAACATTCCCTTTGTCCAAGTTATTATCTGTAATATTTATTTCCTTTGGTCTGCATTTCTGCTTGACAACACAATTAAATAAGATAGCTGTAACATGAGTCTTTCAAAGCTAACTCAGGATCTGCCTATGATGTATGTCGGGTAGTGTGTTACTACATTATTTATGGATTACTTACCATTCACCAAGCCAGTTACCATTATTTTATCTTACACTTTGATATTTGTCGTCGTGATAGAGGATCCCTCTCACAGTCTGGATTAAAGTGAATTCTAAGGGCTAGAAGCTCCGTAAACCAGTGCACAGGGACATATCTCCCATAAGACTGACGAGACCTTGGCTTAGAGCAGCACATTTACGGGGGCAGCATAAAGATGCGAGCGTGCAACATTTTTGTAAATCTTCACGGTACTTCAAGTCTGTAAGTTTCACTGTGCTGGTAGCTGACAAATTATAGCTTTTTTTTTTTTTTTTTTANATTGTAACATAAGTAAATGTGTTGGAGTTTGTGATTTATAATCAAAAAGTTTTACTGGTACTTTCAAGCAACAAGCATGATCACGATGTGTGAAGTAACTGTACGTGACCAAATCTATAAAATGGAAACTTAACAAACCAACTACCAACGGCTGTACAAAAAAAAAATTTAAGGCTATAAATATATGTGGAGTCTCTCAAATTAATTTTAACTGTAACAAAACTATATTTACTGTTGTAAAAATTGATAATCAATTAATTTCTAATACAGCATTTCACTTAAAAGAAAATGCTCATAGACACTAAATCAAGATGATGATTGATACGTCAGTAGTGTTGATTTTATCAAATCATCTTGAGAAAACCGTCACTGGCAGTTACTCTGTGACCAAATAACTAGTGATTATAATCACAGTTAGAGAAAAGTGGTCCATACGCACTGAAAGAGAGATAGACTGACTGACTTTTCTGAGAATGTCCCCAATATTACTGTACTGTTTGCCAATAGTATTTTCAAAATTATGTGGTAAACCAGTTACAGACATTTGTTTACATATAGTTTTACAAAAAATTCTGAGGTCACAGTGGTGTAGTGGTTAGATAAATTGCTTTCCACTACAGCAAACCGGTTTACGTTCCTGGCGAATTCAATTCCGTACCTTTGCAAGTGGGAAACACAGTCGATGTTGTTGGCTGGTGGGTTTTCTCAAAGTACTCCCATTTCTCCTGTCACTGTATTCCATCTCTCCTCCATTTGCACCTCACTTAACCCTCACTACTGCTAAAGACAGCTGTTAAGTACCACCCAAATCTCTCTCTATCTCACCAACTGATCCATGCTTTTATATGTACCTTTTTCACTTTAAAACTATTAAAAGAAGTGCAACAAACTTTAAAAGCACATATTCAATGCTGTTAGCACCATACTTCAGTTAGTAAATGTAAGATTTAGGGCATGTTGATACATACTAACGTATATGGCTCTCTGTCTTTGTTGAAATTTTAGGAGAAACAGAAATATTTGACCATTATGGACACCTTGCCAAGTCCTAGAGCAGCCTAGAAATGTACAAATTTGATGTGATGAGAAAAAGAAACACTCTGGAAATCTGATGAATGAAACATAAGGCTAGACAATTTATAAGACAGGATCAGATAATTTTCGTGTTTAATACATATGTTATCGTCAATACACTGATATATAGTTGCAAGTGTGGAGTGCAAATTATAGCAATATTTATGAGGGGTTAGGTTTTTAAAATAGGTGAGCAGATATAAACCAGCACAGATTTCTTCAAATGCACATAAATTTTTTTTTTTACAAGAATGACCTTGAAATATTAATTGTAGGAGAATCCTTGCAGCTTGGTGAACATCTGATGCTAAAACAATCTTAAGATGAAGGATAGGTCAACCTGATAAAGCTATGCAAATTTCAATAACAAAATGGTTTTGTTGAAGTATATCCAAATATAAGACCACCACTCAAGTGACCAACTGTCCAGCCGAATGCTCCTTTTCTACTCTGTGGCACCTGAAAAAGTTCTTATAGTCTACCATGGGAGAAAACAGTTTATTGGGTATGTCATTGCTGAACTTCTATGGAGTGATGCTGAAGCACGTGGACTTGCAAAATGTTATCAGTTCCTCTACTCACAAGGAGGCTATAAAGAACTTTCTGACATAATTAACTTCTTAAGTATTTTTATTGAATGATATTGGTTGTATTTTCATAGCGATGACATTTCACAAAGTAATTTCAAATGTAACGAAGCATCTTATCTCATCTTCATAGATCTTTTCTACTATTGGAACACAATGACCAATAATTGAGTGAAGATGATATATCATACTGTATTACTATTTTATTATTCTCATTCTTGCTTTTCTATAATATTGTTTACCTACCTCAAAAGAATACTTTGACCATATTATTTGTTTTGAAAAAATATGCTAAACAAAGGTAAAAGTAAACATATGTGTTTTTATTTCTTCAGGACATACTTTACCATATGTATGTAAAAGTGATTAGAGCCCCAAATGCAGCATGCATCTCATGGAAAAAAATTAACATGCTGGTGAGAAGAAAATACAAAGCATGAACACTATATACTGTCACAATTTGCCAAAGTCTGTTTGTGTAGCCAGGTTCTTTAAGGGATGGAGGTCTTTAATAAATAAAAGAGCTAATAATAATTTCCTTATTGTATTTAGAAACAATTCAAAAAATGCTCTAAACTTATCTCTGTACCAATGGCTATCACTTGCTATCTAAGACTAACAGTTTCATAATCATCCCTCATCTCACTAAAATTAACACAAGCACTTAAAAACAGTCTTTGTAAACAATTTTCTAACTACATCTGCTGAATTACTATTGAAATTATATATTTGCTATCCGACATTTCCAGTATTTACAATCAAGTCTGTATCACTGGTCCATTCAGTCTCTCCTTATTTCAATCCAGTTATCACCTGTCTCTTCTGTCCAGAACATTCTGGAGTGCCCCGAGTGCTCCCATAAACATGCCCATTCTACTAGCCGGGTAACTGATACTACATATTTACATATTTTTGGCCATGTAGGACTTTTGTATAATGTATAGATGTCAGTAAACTTTATCCAGCACAAATTGGTTCAGTAGTTATTTCAGGTTACCATGACCTCAACACACACAGCGTCACACACTAATATTACGAGGTGACACCTTTAAATCTCAAGTATGCAGGCCACTTCGAAATTTATCTAAGTCAGTGACCTTGTGATGATGATTCTTGTTTACTGTTTTTATCTTATCTCTTTGCTGGTATTTCACATCCTAGCAATTGTTGTCTTATATATTACCAAAAATTTCTTATCAGTTGCACGTTAGTGCAAGCTCAACCATTTGCTCTTGCACCTTTCTTGTTTGTTCCTCTTTTCATCTCATCTATTTGCCACGATTTCACATTCATGTTATCTGTGACATAATATATCTTATCAGTTGCATATTTGTGCAAGCATAACACTTTTCTGGCACCTTTGAATGGAAGAGAAAGAGACATACAACCTGCTCAAGTTCCATGAAATCTCAACCTCTCACTAGTACCTGTCGTAATGCACACTCACTTGCCGCATTCTTTGTTCGCCATCGGTTCACTCTTCACAGCAATTTGCCTTCCTGGCGATCACAGACTCCTTATCTCCCCCTCCCCCTTTCCACAGATGTGGCGCTATTTATAGAGGCTAACGCTTGATTGTGGGACCTCATTGTGGGACCTCGTTGAGTGGGGAAACATCTGGAAAGCTCGCACAACAGGCCACAGACACTGATAGCTCCAGCAGAGGGGAGGGGTAGTGCCACCAGCTCATGTTAGCATCAATTCTTCTTCCCCCCCCCCCAACAAGACTTGGTGAAACTGCAAAGAGGAGCGGTTTGGGAGGGAGGGTCATGCATAACGATCCACCCCCCCTGGCATACAGAAAACGGTTGCTCTGCCAGCAAGGGGTAGGAGGACGGGAAGGGAAGGACCTTCATGCAACACTACCTCCTCCTCAAGTCTGTTAGTTCCTGTAATGATTAGCGAAATGAAACACTGCGTATCGCGATTCAATGGTGACTGAACGACCATAGCTTTATTACAAATGACATAGAGAAAACAATAGGTGGCGCTAGTTGTTACAGTTTTGATACAAATCATAACACCCCTACTTATCAAAATATTACACTCTTTCAATTCCCAAAAGTTTTCTAAATCTATAATGTTTTACTGAATTTAAACTTTTGGTTAGCATATCCGCTGGCATATCAGCTGTTGGCAAATATTGAATATGCACAATTTTATCCGATATCATGTTTCTGCAAAAGGGGATATCTGACATCAATGTGCTTGGTTTTATTGTGAAAAATGGGATTTGCCAACAATTTCTGTGCACTCTGATTATCATTACATATAGTGATTGTATAGATTTTCTCTGTAATCTCATATTGCAAGTTTCTAAGATATATTGATTGCCTCTTTACAAGATTCTGAAATAGCTATTTATTCAGCTTCTGTGCTAGATAATGCTTTTAACTTCTGTTTTTTACATTCAATTTAGCCTCCATAGGAGTCTTAACAGTTTTACAATCAATCATATCAAACTTGTGCAAAAGTTGTTCGATATAATTTTCTTGGCTTAAAGTAATTACATTATTACTATTATCAATTTTAACATCCATACCTAGACAACGCTTTACTTGTCCTAAATATTTTATTATAAACTGACAATTCAATATCTCTTAACTGTAACATTTCTTTTTTATCATTCGAAAAAAAAAAATCATCCACATAAAGAGTGACCATTTACAACTTTGCTATATAAGCATGGTTCCAGTTTAGATTTCTTATAACCATTTAGAATCAAACAATTGTCAACTTTCTCATGCCATGCTCTGGAGGATTGTTTGAGGCCATATATAGCCTTTTTCAACTTAAGGACTTTGTTTTTATCATTCTCTGAGCAAACAAAACCGTCTGGTTTTTGCATATATATGGTCTCATTCAATTCTCCATTCAGAAAAGCTGTTTTCACATCTAAATGTATTATATCAAGATTTAACTGTACAGAAATTGCAAATAAACACAATGTGGTGTGCCTCACAACAGGGGAAAAAGTTTCTTCATAGTCCACACCATACTTTTGACTATAGCCTTTGGCTACTAATCTCGCACGGTAATGAATCTGGTTTTCACTGTCACACTTTTTCTTTAATACCCACTTGCACTTTACCACTGTTTTACCGTCTTCAGGTTCCACAAGCTCCCAAGCATTGTTATCCTCAAAACACTGCAGCTCCTCTTGTATAGCTTGCGACCAACACTCCTTATCTGAACCCTGTAGTGCATCTTCCACCGACAACTCATCAATATGTAATCTGTCACTTTCTGTACACATATTTGAAAAACCATATCTATCTAGTTTTTGTCTAGTAGGCAATGTGCGTGATTGTATTGTTTCATCAACTTCAGTGGAACTGTCCGAGTCTGCAGTATCACCCTGCACATAGGTTTCGTCATTATTAAATCCTGTAGTACTAGTATACGAGTCATCAGATTGATTGCTGTCCCCCATTGAATCTGCATTTACTTCGCCAATATCGGTATCAAAATTCTCCTTCTCTTTAACTACAGTCAGCTTCTCTGCATTCAGATTTTTTTCCATAATAATGACGTGTCTGCTGGTTGACACTATCTGAATTTTAGGGTTGTAAACTCTATACCCCTTTACTTCCTCTGAATAACCTACTAAGATGCACTTCTCAGACATCTTGTCCCACTTCGCACGTTTAACTTTAGGGACATGCACCATCACAGACAGTACTACCAAATATCTTCAAATGACTAATATTAGGCCTGCTGTTAGTCCATAACACGTACGGAGTTTTATTATTTAATTCAGCTGCTACCATTCTATTTTGCAAATAAACAGCAGTATTATTTGCTTCTGGCCAAAATTTCTTCAGTAGATCAGCTTCAAACAAAAGGCATCTTGCTTTTTCTATTAAAGTTCTGTTCATGCGTTCGCATAAACCATTTTGTTCAGGCGTATAAGGATTTGTTTTTGATGTATTATTCTCATTTTGTTCAGGTAATCATCCAATTCTTTATTACAGAATTCACGTCCGTTATCACTCCGTAAAATTCTTATCTTCTTTTCCAGAACATTTTCAACTTTAGCTTTGTATTGTTTAAAGCATTCAAAAGTTTCACTTTTATTTTTCAAAAATCCATCACAGCAGCTGACAAACACATGGGCATGTTTAGTTTGTATACTACATTTACTAATGAGGCTGTAGCAACTTTTTCGCCTTTTCTATTATAAATTATACAACTTTCACTCGTGAAGGACACTCCATTGCCATTGCTGATTAATTAACTCACAGATAAGAGATTTGTTGTGATACTTGGAACACACAACACATCTTTGATTGTCACATCAAACTTGCTATCTTCTGTTAAAGTTTTAATCTGCACATCACCGGAACACTCAACAAGCACCTTACTATTGTTAGCTACAACTATTTTTTTAGTGCTCTGTTCGTATGAAACATTTGAAATCCAATTTTTATTCGTTGTTAGGTGCACACTTGCCCCCGAGTCGACATACCAATTGTTTTTGCTAAAACTGCCATTTAAAAATACAGCACTGAAGGCTGCTTTTGTTCACTGTGTGTATTATATTTATCTTTATTGGGACGTTTATTTTGGAAATGGCCAGTCTATTTACATCTAAAACATTTGATGGTTGATGACTTTGACGTTTGTGAGACATCTTGTTTATGGTCTTTAACCACACACATTTCATTTTTCTTATGTTGGTATTTACAAAAACTAGCAAATGCACCACTAGTTTCATTCGTTTCTGTTTCCTCCATTTCCAATAATTTTGTTTTAATGGTGTCCGTTGTTATGCAAATTCCAGAATGTTCTATGGCCATAATCATTGGCGAAAACTTTTCAGGCAATCCCGCCAACAATAATGACCCGATCCATTAGTCATTTATGTTCAAACCAGTTCCAGCTCATTTTTGTCCATTTTAAACTATTTGAGTCACATAGGCAGTCATTGAGATACAATTTTCAAGCCGAATAGAAATTAAATTTCTCAACAGACTTATTCTTTTGGTAAACCCCGAATCGTCGAATAACTGCTTTAGTTTCGTCCATAGCTCCTTTGTAGAAGTAACGTTTTTTTATATGAACGTAAATCGAGGGATCAATGGTCAAGATCAANTAAATTTTGCTCTGGTTTAAGCATCATCCGTGGCTCCTATTGCTGGTTGATTCGGCTCCTGCTTGATGCATCCTAGCATGCCCTCCAAGACCAGGAAATTCTCGGCCGCTAAACACCGTTCACTATAATTCTCGCGTCCTTTCAACTTAGGGACGCTTATCACATAGTTCGAAGCCATTACGCGGTCACACACACACAATATGGACAATTAATAGTCTCCTTCAGCGAATCTAATTATACTCAGTACTTATCATACCGTACAAACTATCGCGAGATTATTATTCAATTGTTTTCTGGGCCCATAACCTGTAATGATTAGCAAACTGAAACACTGCGTATCGTGATTCAATGGCAACTGAACGACCATAGCTTTATTACAAATGACATAGAGAAAACAATAGATGGCGCTAGTTGTTACAGTTTTGATACAAATCATAACAGTTCCAAACACACACTACAACTTCTAGACATTCATAGAGCACCAGTAGGTCAATGTGGACTACCTTAAACATTTTTTTCAGGGAGTCCCAATAACAAATCAGGAAGGACTTATCGCTTACTCACTTGAAAACTTGACAAGGGCCCTCCAAACATCTGTGGCATCGAGACATGCAGCCCCAAGGAATTTCTGGTTATACAGCCACACTAACTGTCCTTCCATAAATGCATTGCCTACAACTCTTGGGTCACGTCAAGTATTACTCTTGATGCAAGTAGACAATGTAATATGTTCCTCTCCTGCTCCTTGGCTGTCATATATCCTCTGAAAATGCTTATGTGGAACTATGTATATCAACTGGACTTCCCTTGTTGTCTTGTCTATGTTCACTGCAGGGCAACTTCTCTGGTGGTCCGGTTCGAGTACACTCCTCCTTACCACTATATAGCAATCTCTCTTCCTTTCCTGAGGTAAAGTGTTACCAGTAGTTTTGGCGGAGCTGTGTGTCGAATTATCATTACCGTTAATGACAGATCTAATAATTGGTGTATCTGTTATTTGGTCTGTTTCTCAAAGATTGGTATCGGATACCATCTCTAGACACTGGCCTTGTATGTGTCCCTCCTTTCCCTCTCGACGACTGTCGACGAGGGACATGTGTCACTGCTTCTATGCAATTCGTAAGTTCCACCATCGCTGACTCCAGCCTCTTCAGCAAGCTCTGTCATATTCCCATCTGATTGAGTTTTTTTGGGGGCACTGGGCTCTCAAACGTCCTGTTCGGCAACACTCCCAACATTCCTGACGCTTAGCTGGGCCAAAGCAGGACTCCCTAGCACAGATTCTGGTAGCAATGCCTTTCATTGTAACCTCCAATCTCTTCAAGACATCCACAATGTGATCTCCATAATCTTCGTGGTACAGTGTAGCTGCCTGCACTGCATGCCAGGGTGTCTGTTCCTTCCTCACCGATTCCACCTCCAATGCTTGGACTAGGGCATCCAGCATACTGTGTGGCAATGCAAGGCATACTGTTCGACACACATCCGCATCAGCAATAGCATCCATGAAGAAGTTGACTGCAATGACATTGTGCACTTCCTCACAACCATGCTGCACAACTGCTGAGCCTCTACTGCGACAGCTGCACTGACAGCGACTTCTACTTTCTCCTAGCAGCCCACATTCATCAGATAGGTGGTGGTTGATCTTGGCTCCTCCTCAGCAGCTGGTCCCGAGTATCTTCTTCCCTGCTACTGTAGGATCAATTTCTATCTTTCAGTGAACATTTTCATTCACACTGTCTGTTTACCTATCCACATTTTTGTCCACAGTCTATATTCATGTCTAGTTCGTCGACCACTTAAAACTACCTATATTCTTGTACACTACTTCATTAACTCTGTATCTTCTTATCTACCAGAACACTAACTTTACTAATTTAATCAAAGTTGGCAGCGCCTTTAAATCTGCTTCAGTTTTTCTGGTTAATACACACAAAACTACTAATTTTGTGGTC
Source organism: Clitarchus hookeri (assembly GCA_002778355.1). NCBI lineage: Eukaryota > Metazoa > Arthropoda > Insecta > Phasmatodea > Phasmatidae > Clitarchus > Clitarchus hookeri. Next base: position 242,032 of record NQII01000410.1, on the reverse strand, counting down.
TTCTACCACTATTATTGTTACAAGTTTGCCCTGCTAATTAACAGCTTACTGTATAATCTCATTTACAAAACAATTAGTTCAAAAAGTATGCCTCCCTCCCATTTCTGACAATCAGTGAAACAAATTTCCAACGTCTGTTAAGGTAATCAGGTTCTTTAAGGGATGGAGGTTTTTATCAAATAAAAGAGGTAATAATAATTTCGTAATGTTATTAATAAACAATCCAAAAATATACTACAAACTTATTATTCCCACAACAATGGCTAACACTTGCTTTTTACAGGTAATTTTACAAAATCATCCCTCACCTCACTGAAATTGACACAAACATTTAAAAACCGATATTTATAAACAGTTTTTTCAACCACATCAGAATTAACATTTATTTAAATATTTGCTATCTGAAAATTCCAATACATATTTACAATCAAGTCTGCATTAATAGTAAATTCATTTTCACCTTTATTTCAATCCAGATATCACCAGTCTTTCCTGTTTCCTGTCCTGAACATCCCAAGCACTCCCGCACATTACTCATTGGGCAACTTGCCCCTGCAGCACTCTCAACCTCTTTCTCGTAGCTGCTGTACACACACTAACCTGCCGCAGATTTAATTTGCTGCTGGTTCACCCTACGCTGCACTTTGCCTCTAATGATCACACACTCCCAACCCCTAGGGCACGGCCCTATTTATAGAGGCAGACATTCAGAAAGCTCCTGCAATAGGCCACAGCCACCGATCGTTTCAGCAAGGCAGGAGAGAGGGATGGTGGCACCAGTTCACGTCACCGTCAATTCCCCCTCCCTCCATCATGAGTGAGTCTGCCCAAGGGAGGGGCCAGGGAGGATGGATCAAGCGTGGCGATCCACCCCCATGGCGTGCTGAAAATGAACCCTCTCCCTCTCCCTCTCCTGGCACTGGGAAGGAGTAAGGGCCCGCACACAATACATTGGTATAGGTGGAGAATGGCACTGGCATTGCAGAAAAAATATATTGTAATGACGCAGTATTCTTAATTTTCGGGACACGTGTTTCATTTTTCTTTAGCTTTGCTAAGCTTCGTAATATTTTTATCGGGTTTCAAATTAAAAGCTGTAGGGGTTCGTTTTACCGTGATAGTTTGTTTATTGGACATACGTTTGCTGTTTTACGTTTATCAGGCGTCCGGTTGCCTTTTAAAAGTTTTAGTTTTTGTTGCGCGTCAACATTAGATTAACTTTTTTCAGACTGCGTCGACAAGTTTTGTACGAGAAGTTCGTTTCTCTGTATGTTGATGGCGCAGTTAAGCGGAACACAGCGCCGTTTGTATGACGCTGCTGGCAGATGCCGGCTGCCATGTCCTTATCTTAGGAGAAGGGGGCGATAGGCCTGCAGAATAAATACTCGGGATGTCTATCGGCTAAAAAAGAAACAAGTAACCAACCGTCAGAGAAGATGCATCGGGCGTGAAGAACTTCACCCACACCGGCAAGCACTCGCGACCACTAAATCTTTTTTCGCTACATTTTTTTTTTTGGCTTAAACTATTCAATCTTATAAAATTATTTCCGCCGGTGTGGGAGGTCGCTAGGGTGCCAGGAGAGAACAAACGTCCCTCCTGCCTTCGTAACTTCTTCTTGCGAGGCAAGGTTTTGAGACATGAATAATTCGTAAATGACTGTGGCGCTGTTCTGCACTTGTCTATTTATCTGTGAACAGTTCGTACTCTGCATACCTGAACTTCGTATGTGAACTGTGTCACTAAAATGATAAATAAAAGTATAGAACAAATACTCTGGAACTTGACTTTTTTTCATATGTAATTGGGGTCCATTTTACAGAGTCTCGTGTTACTCCTTCTTGAGCTGGTCGAGTGGAAAGTTATCGTCGAGTGGCACAGTAAAGCCGGCTATAACTTTGTAACTGTGCGCGTGCCAACGTTACAATATATGTAGAGAGAAAGAAATAGCACGAAACATCAATGCCTTTGCCCAAAGGAAGGTTATAAAAAATTCCTACAAATCAGAAGTTAAATAAATTACCATTTAAAATTTTTAGAATCTTGTAACAAGTTAATTTAATTAATTTTAATGTTGTATTTAAATAATACTTGTGTAACATTTTTAATTGATATGATTTATTTATCATATTTTAATATAGTAATTTTAATTCTGATCAAGTACTTGGTCTGGTCACTGTAAATCGTAAAATGAAAGAAAAAAAAATTAAGCATGTAGGAGGGACCGGCACTTTTCATGGGCCTACAGATGTCAACATGTGAAATCCAGCCTGCCGGTGCATTTGGAAGTTGTGCATCCTTCGCAAGACCATGCCAATGTGCAAGGTAGTATTTTAGCTATTTATTTAATGTTTTAATTTCTAGAGATTAGTGCTGTTAATGATATGGACAAATTGTCATTAAAACGTGCTTGTTTTTACCAGCAATTATTTGAATGGTTTTGTAAGGTCACTCTCTGGCCCTCGCAATACACAGTACAATACACTTAGCACTCTTGACATACTCTTTTTCTCTAAATCATATAATATTGCCTCAGAACAGAGGTATAGTATTGGGAACTACAGTAAGATACAGTGGACTGCAGCTCCTGGTATTGGCTTATGCAAGTTTATATTCAAAATCACAAGTAGCTTTAACTACTGCTTATGGTTGGAATCAGTTGAAATTTACTTTGCACATACAACAAATATTACTACAGACCCAAGAAAAGATAAGTTTCGTCTACAGTTTGCATTATTCACAGACTAATTGCGGACTATCACAAGCATTATATACTTGTGTTAACATAAAAGCACCTTACTTTTGGTTAAATTGAATTTCTACTTATATTTTATCTATAAGTTATAATATTTTATTTATAATTACTACGAATAAAAACAAGAGAGAAAATAGGTGTGTTGGTTATGCCTAGTAATAAATAGTTTTTATGCAAAATATAATTACACCGAGTGCGCGCGAATGCGGTGCCTTGTCCCTTTGGTGAGATTTTTTAGGCTCTGTTAAGCTTTGTTTGCATGAGGCGGAGGAATATCCCGCAAGAATAACTTTAGCATGGCATCATAAAAGTTGGAGGTAATCTTGAATGGACCACTACTTTTGAACAAAACAAATTTTCCATCATTATTACAGATGAAGGCAGCTTGCTCATCAAAGATAAATTTCTTAATTTCAGTGCAGTTTGTTGTGCTTCCCAACATCTCAACTTCTCCACTCCTCCCCTTGCCGACATCAAGAAAATTGAAAGCATGAGATATTTTTTCATCAAGGCTAAAAAAATTATAAAAGCAATAAACTATTCTCATTTGAATCATTTTACATTTGCAATTGTACAGAACTTTAAGTACGGTAATACAGCAGTTACAATGATGATATCTGCAAGGACAAAATGGGGCAGTGTTGTCATAATGATAGAGTTTTTCCTTCAAAATACATGTGCTCTTCAAGAAACCATCATCACTGAAAATGTGAAGATAGTACAAAATGTTCTGCGAGCAGTACTAGGTGATGTTTTTTTGGATAAGAATAGCAAAGATTTTGGAGAGGGTTCTGGTGGTGCAAGCTATTACTAAGTCCATCCAAGATCCTATCAAAGCTCAAGTATATTACACTATATAAAGTAAAAGAGACTAAGGTTAAAGCAATTATTAAGGACCAAGTTGCATTAATGTGAAAGTGATTTCGCTTCGCTGGAAATCTCTTGGATCCACACCATCATGGCACTGTATTATCAGATGCCCGTTCTTAATCGCCTTTGATTTTGTAAGTCAATAATGTCACTTTCTGAGCTACAAGAAAGGAGAAAATTTGACAAATCTAAGGGAATAAAAAACACAAATTATGTAAAGGACAAAACCAGCATTCTGGGAAGCTGCAAGCAACCTGGTAGCAAGTAACCTTCTTAGCAAAATATTTTTTGCACAGAAATATTATGTATCTAATACTCGAAGAGATAAAATATAGATATAAAATGTAGATTCCATTTGCTGTGTCTTCTCTAGATACTGAACTTTTCTTGTAAATCTTGTCAAGGTTGACCATCAAGGGCCGTTATTATGAATAGGGACATCGGGGTTGTGCTGAATAGCCAGCAGAATATTAAATGTGCCTCCAAGTTCAGATGCATGCAAGTGTAATTGGTCATAATTTCGATGATCCACACACAGGTAAAAAAAAGACAAAGTTGGGAAATTTAAAAAAAAAGACGTGGTGAATTTAGGCAAACTTATTAGATCCAAAACATCACTGTAAGGTTGTCTGTCCAGAATGTAAGAAAAATTCTGTATTAGAAAGTGAATGTAACAGTGATTGTGGATCAGCATTTGTTGAATGCTGTCTGATGACTAGATAAAATAAATAAGTCAAATTTCATTTGTAAAACTTGTGACTAACAGGTTTTTATATAGGAATTAACTCTATTACAACAGTGCCTTAGGTTTTAAAATAATTAACAATGTTTTGTGTCACAGAAATAGTTCAATCAATTTCTGAAAATATCCGCACAACAGCAATTTTTTGAGTTGTTGAGGGGGGAGGGGGAGGAAGAGAGAAGAAAAACATTTTTTTTCTAGGATTCTTGTTTACCTATTTGCCTGGAGGGTGGTTATGGCGACAATGCATGCAAGCATGATGGAGAAAGTAATGAGTAGTGTACACAAGGTCACCTCACAGATAAAGTGAAGAGAAGTGGACAAAAACAATGTTGTGGTATCATAATCCCAGGTGGAATAATAAACGTACAGCAACCACTAAACGTGGTTGTGAACCATCCTTTTAAAACAATTTCACCCATGAATACAATAAATGAATGTACGTATCTCAGCGTGTCCCAAATCTAAAACTGACAGGATGAAGAAAGCATTTTTGTCTGACATTTGCTGGTGTATCCTGATAGCTTGGGCTACAATCACCACACACATAACTGCAACAAGTTTCAAAGATACTGGCAAGATACCTAGTGCCTTGGAATAGCGATAGGTTTGTTTAATTCTTGATTTTTCAGTTCCTTCAATTCCTGACCTTGGAATTAAAACCAATTCAGTTCAAAACCTTTTTTTTTTTTTTTTTGTTCCAGGACATTCTACATAAATTACAATTCTGCTGCCCACAGCATGTTTTAGAACAATAGATTGGTGGTGTTAATTTAATGGGGGGAAAAAAATTATAGAATGACAACAAACTTGCTTAAGTGTAAACATAATATGTAATCTATGTCAGATAACTTTAATTTGGCATCATTTTACATACCACCATTACCAACCTTATATCAAGGACATATGTAGCAAATTTTTTAAGAATTATTATTTGTGGTTTTTTTTGTACAACAAAATAAATTGTAAATTATCAGTAACTATGTTTAATTGTAAATGTCATTTTTATTATATCATGTTCACGTCACGTTTATCACATAACTCATTGCCGACATTCCTAGACCAACATCAAGGAATAACAGAAAAAGTACTAGGAGTAGGACAAAAAACAATAATACAGTGCTTTCTTACTGCGGAGACTATAAACCGGTTTCGATACAGTTTTTTTTAAAGAAAAATTTATAACATAACAAAAATAACCCTCTGAAATACAGACAACTTGACACAACTCCAATAATAATAATTCCTTCCAAGTAAAGACCCTTCTTTAAGGAACAGTAAAAAATTTTGTTAAAAAATGTGGGGAAAAAAATTAATTGCATTTATTTTGATTGCTAACCACTGTGATTCACTTTGCCACTACTGTACGACACTAGAGAGAAAGATTTAAAATAAACACAACTTACAACACATAACTGTCCTTCTCCATCAAGGCTGCCAATGTTTACCCAGCTGACCTGCCGTTACTCAAGTTGCACACCACAGTTGCCTAGCCCAGTAGACCACCCTTTGTAAGACCACAGAATAATAACATATGACCGAACTGCTGAAAGGAGGAATAAAGATTCTTTGACACGACTGTGAACAAATAGTTTAATTACAAGTTCATATCTAGATAAGGTTTTTTTTTATATGCGAAGGTTATTAGGACAACAGGCAAGGTAGAAACTTAGTGCAGTATTACAAATAAAATTTTATAACTAATTAGTTTTTAGGCTCTTTTTCACTAATTCAATGCTAGGAAACCAATATTTCTAGCTTGGATAGCCACAAAAGTGCAGCATAAAGACTTTTATAGATAAGGAAAATAAGAATCTAAAAATTTACATGCTACAACATGACGGGGATAATTTTCCTGCATCCATAGGGGTGGAATAAATCAATATTTACAGTCCACGATAATCTGAAGACTACAGATATGAACACACAATACTGTTGAAATTGGCACAAAAATAAGGCTGTGAATATGCCCAAAATGCTTGATGAGACAGTTGGTTCAGTGTTTCCTAGGAAATAACATGTTATTCATTAACATGATGTGTGACGTCGGGTAACTGACGTAACAGTCGTGCAAAGTTTTAATGTGCCAGTCAGAGAAAAGGGATACATAACTGGGTTGATGCTATTGACTGGTAACCGCTCCTCGGCCGGTATGTAAGCTAGGGCGGGTGACTTGATGGCACGGCACAAATTCTGGTGTGGGATTAGCAGTCCTTGACACTAATGGTTTGCACACAGCCATCTGGTTTACCTGTATTGGGCGTGGCCCGGGGTAGCTCCTGACTCGGCCGCTGTTGCTGCTGGTGCCAGCTGGAACTCATGCCCAGTCCTTGGGCGATGGTGGTTCTGTGACTGGTGGAGCTGATGGGAATCCGCGGAGGGCTGCTGGTCCTGCTGGGTCTGAACCACGGGTTGGCTATTCCCAGTGGTACAAGAAGTCCTTGGCGAAATCTCTCGACGATAGGATACGGCTTGCCGGCGGTCTTGTGAGGAGGCTGAAAGAGGGTGCTAAGGGGAACTAGGAAGTAAGGCCTTCCAGTTGGTGGGCAGCTTGAGCTCAATCCAGTGGGGTTAGACTGCAGAGGGCAGTGTAGCTCTCCACTTTGCACCACTCCTATGGGTGTATGGCATAGAGGTAGGAACTAAGGTCTGCCAAGCTAAGGAAGAGCAGACGACGGAGATCCCTAGCTAGGTGTAAAGCCAGTCGTCGCTGGGTCACTCAGAGTCAGTTCAATTACTCCTTCCTGCGAAAATAACGTGGTTGATGGAGCACTAGACTGATCAGAATGTCAAGTGGGTGTGATCCAAAAGGGGTCAGACATCCAGAAACAGTCTTACCACTCCTTCGGGCAAAAATAACGCAGTGGATGGAGTGAATTGACTGGGCTGGCTGACTAGCCACCTTGTGGATTGAGTTTATAGTGATTGTGGCTCTACTGTAAGTGGTATGTATAGTGGTTGTAGCTCTAACATTAAGATGGCGGGGGCATTCTTCAGCCCAAATGGAATTACTCGGAATTGCAGGGTTTCACCCTCTGGAGTAGTAAAAGCAGTACACATTCTGCTGTCGGGATGTACCAAAATCTGCCAGTACCCCGACTGCATGTCTAGGGTACCGAAGATTTTGGCTTCTCCTATATCCCGGACAGTGCGAGTTAGGTTAAAGGCCAGCAGTGCGATGGGGTGTGTAACCTCATTTAGGTCCTTGTAAATCACTCAGAATCTTAGCTGTCCGTCTTTCTTCGGGACTAAAACAACCCGGGAATTGTAAGGCAAGCCTGAAGGTTTCACAATCCTCTGCTCTTTCATTGCCTGGACTTGCGTCATAATGAGGTGTCTCCTTATAGCAAACACGCAGTATGGTCTGTTGTAGACGGGCATGTCAGTGATGGGCCGAATTTCATGTTGGATACTATGCGTCTGGTGTAGTGATCCTCCTTGGCCGAAAGCTCCAGCGTGGTCGGACAATATCTGCTGCAGCTGGGCGAATTCTGGCTCTGCGAGTTAGTGATTAATTTCTTCGGGTGCTATCGAGAGAGAAAGTGCAGCGTCTGGACTGTGTTTCCAGTTGACAGTCACCCTGTGCTTGTCTCTGATATAGATACGTTGTTGGCACTGTGGTTGGCATAGCCATGGTTTCCCAGATTACCTTGTCGGTAATATCGGGTGAGACTACAAATTCTGTTTGTTTACTTTATGGTATATCCTTATTGTCAGAGTAGTTCGGCCGTTGACCTTAAGGGTCTCGTTGTGCTGTGCCATATGCACTAGGCAAGTTTGTGGACAAGGTGAAGCTCATTGTGCAGGGGTGAGCAACTTCGTATGTAATTTCCCATAGCGGCAGAGTCAAAGAGGGCGAGTGCCATTAATCTCCACTTCTATGTGAGAGGCTTCACGTGGGTCGAATTCTTCGGCTAATGTTTGGATGTAGACGGGCCCGTGTTCTCCGGTGGTGGTGGCCTGCTTGACACACCCCGGTTCCAACGTTTCCCACCTGGCTGGGTCCTTTAACTTCTATCCCACGCTCTGCGGGAGTTCAGGCGCACCTATTGTTCCCCCTTCGCCCACTCGACTCCAGCCAGTCTGCTTCACTGGGCAGTCCTGGTGGAAGTGCCATTCCAGACAGAACCAGCACTTAGGAAACGTCGTGGTAGGGGAGGGTTCCCTTCCAGCTCGTGTGGCTTGATGACCTCCTGGCTCTTACTGCTGCGTGTTTTGTCTAGAATGGCCTGCACATTGAAATGATGCTCTGTCTCGCGAGCTTTCTCAACTAATTCATTTACGGATTGCGTAATTTTGGTAGCAGCATACACACATTACGTACACAGCTTTCCTCATTCCTTTAGGGATAAATCCTGTAGTACTTTTGCACTTTATGCTGGTTAAAAATTTTGGCCTCATCCTCTGTGGCCTGGGTTTCAGTGCGCCAATACTTCCTCACCTGAGAACTGGGTAGCAAGGCGGGAACAAAGTTGCCCCCATTATGTAATGAACTCTCCATATTTGTTCCACCAGTCTAATGCCTTCCCTTTTAACTGTTTCTGGGTTTTAACAACCGATTGTTTAAATGGAACTTAATTTTCCTTAAACTCCCTATCGCATTCCTTGGTGAATGCTACAAGGTCCTTGTGGGGTCTTCCCGCAAATTCTGGAAGTTGGGACCCGTCACTTCCCCGGGTAGACATCATACTGTGTTGATGGCCGTGATTATTTGATCTGTATTCTGAAGCGCGTTTGCAAACCTCACACATATATACTAAGCCCAGTATCGTGATTCTTTCATTAGGCCAGTCTAAGCATATGTGATGAAACGTTTGCACACATATAATAAATCTTACCGTGTTAATTCCCTGTCCAGCGCAGGTAAGGCAGCTGTAGTAGGCAATCTGGCGGGTCCGACATTCATCACAGCGGTATTCCATCCTGTCAGTGTAACGGGGCTCGTCATTCCACCCCAAGCATAGGTAATGCAATTTATTTTGACTGTGTGCACAATTAATGAAGTTAACGCCTGCTCCGAGGCATGTTGGTATATTGCGCCTCTCAGTTTAGTTGTCAATGGCATGTTCCATTGCGGTGGCGGTTTCCCCTTGGTCAGCAAGGCTCAAATTCGATTCAGACATCTCGGCTAGTTACAATTGAGCACCACAAGTTACAGACTCCCTGAAGTCTGACTGGTTTTGGTTTGACTCCCAGCTAGTTCAACTGTCCTCGGGGTCGTGCTGGCCTGCTTCTGCTTTATTAACCAATTAACAAAGCACTGTGGTCCCATGTTAGGCGCCACAAAAACTCTTGACACATGACGTCGGGCAAGGTTTTAATGTGTCTATCAGAGACACTGGTGATATGACTGGGCTGACTTTATTGGCTGCTAACAGGACCCCGACCGGTATATAAAATTGGGCGCATAGCTTGACAGCGCAGCACAAAGTCTGGTGTGGGATTAGCGGTCCTTCGCACTACTGGTTTGCACACAGCCATCTGGTTTACCTGTATTGGACGAGGCCCAGGGTAGATCCTAACTCGGCCGCTGTTGCTGCTGGTGCCGGCTGGAACTTAAGCCCAGTCCTTGGGCAATGGTGGTGCTGCGGCTGGCGGTGCTGGTGGGAGCCCACGAAGAGCTGCTGGTCCTGCTGGGTCTGAACCACGGGTTGACTATTCACAGTGGTACAGAAAATCCTTGGCAAAATCTCTTGACGATAGGATGCGGCGCGCCGGCAGTCTTGTGGGGTAGCTGAAAGAGGGAGCTGGGCGGAACATTGAGGTGAGGCCTCTCCAGTTGGCGGGCGGCTTGAGTTTGTTCCAGTGGGGTTAGACTGCAGAGGGCAGTTGGCACTGGGTTGCAAATCACACTAGGCTCAGAGGCAGTAGCTCTCCACTTTGCACCACTCCTACGGGTGTATGGCATAGAGGTAGGAACTAAGATCTGTCACGCTAAGGAAGAGCAGACGACAGAGATCCCTTGCTAGGTGTAAAGCCAGTCGTGGCTGGGCCACTCAGAGTCAGTCCAATTACTCCTTCCAGCGAAAATAACGCGGTGGATGGAGTGAATTGGCTGGACTGGCTGACTAGCCACCTCGTGGATTGAGTTTCTAGTGGTTGTGGCTCTACCGTACGTGTGCACCAGGTACCTTGGCATACCTGATCCACAGTATGGGTGACCATTTAATATGTATGTTTGAGACGTACCTGCACCCGGTTAAGGGAGCACGCAGTCCTACTCTAAGTTCGGCAAAGAGGGTTTCAATGACGCAGTCCCCTGCTTTTCCTTGGTGGGCCAAAGTCTAATTGGGATTAAAGTCACAGTCACCCTAGAAATGAATACTCAAAGGTTGGATAAGATCACATGTTTATTCCCATGAGGAATAGACACGGTGGCCCGTACTAACTCCTCACTAACAATGAACTGTAACGGAAGTAAACTACGGTAATACCAGGTGAAGAGGACCAGGGTCTACACTAAACAAGAGCAGATACGGCTAGGTAGCTATAATACTAACTGACCCTAACTAACTCTAATGCTGTTGTCCAAAAGGGACTCTGGTGTCACCACCAGAGTGGTAGTGAGTATAACGGAGGCTGAAGACTTCTTCTGGGGTTGAACATCTGGAAGATGTCTTGAAGGTAGTGGTGGTCTTTCGTGAGGAAGGCAGTAGTGGCAGAGAGCTCCAGCACACGAGGTGGTGGAGCGAGCTGCTGAGTATCAACTGGCGAGACAGAGGCTGTGCGCTCACCTATATCGACGGCCGGCTATGGGCCCTTCCGCTCCCTTCGACCAGTCGGGTGTCTTCGGGCTGGAGCTCCTGCCTTAGAGGCGAAAGACGCTATCTCTCGGGGGAGACTGGAAGTGCGATTATCCTCGTATGCTGGTTGCATCATTCCCGTGAGCTTAGTGGCAGCGCTGGGCTGCTTGGCTGGCTTCTATCACACGCATGGGGGTGGCATGGCTTCTGACATAAGGGTGAAGATGGTCTTGACTGCCATGGTGGTAGGCACTGGTAGCAAGTCATCCAGGGTTCAAACCCCGCCTGGAGTGACGTGATGACACATGAAGATGAGGCAAATTCGTACAGATAATTCTGTCAGTTCGCTTCACGCTTCAAACAAAACTATATTTTAAAATGTAGGCTGCTTCTGATTAAAATTATTTCTCAGAATAGGAGATATGAACACGCTACCATCAAAATTAACATGAAAACGGGGATGCTAATTGGCTTATTATGCAGCATCCGAAGAAATGATTTGATTAAAACTTCGTAGAAAATAAGATTATATTCATTTATAAAACAATATTTTAAAAAGTAAGCATGTTCCTATTAAAATTATTCCTCAGGGCTGCAGATACTTACACAGATTGATGTCAAAATTAGCATAAAAATAGGGTCGCGAATACGCTAAAGACTCGGTACCTGACTATACGTTTTATTTAGTTTCCTAGAAAATAAAACCTTCATACACAAAATAATAATCTGAAAGAGAGGCATATTCCAGTTAAAAATATTCCGCAGAACTGCAGATATGAACACAGATTACTGTCAAAACACAAATATTATCTTCATTGTAAAACACAAGTAATGCAGCCACGTATCTTTCCACCACAACTGTTCTTCCAATAAAAAAAACAAATGTTAGCAAATAAATGCTACAAGTCCAGTGCACATATTTTTCTCACTTTTTACTTTCATTTTATGTTATAGCAGGCACTGAAAGACTGATGTTAGCTAATTTCAGTTCAATACTTAACATGACGTTCACTGGAATTCCATTTCGGAATTCCCTGTTTTCCATGCAAAATCTCACAATTTTCCCTGACCTTTTTTCAGAACTGAAACCTTTCAATATTATAGTTTCCAATGCTGACAGAACAAATACAGGCCGAGTATAAGAGAATACCTCAACTTTGAAGGTCTATAATACCAAAACCAAACAACCGACAACCTTGATTGACCAATCACATGAACCGTGCAATATATATTCATAAATGTTCAATGTGACCACCTTGAGCGGCCCGAACGACATCTACGCGATAATCAAACTTGTTCCACGCTCTTGTCAGCATGTCCGGTGTTAAGGTTTGGATGGCGTTCATAACTCTCGTTTGTGTTGGTGAGGGGGTAGCGAGCTCGCAATCGACACATCAATGTGAAGGGGACGGTCTGATGTTTCCTCTATGTGCCAAGAGATGACACTGATAGCGTCTGTCGTCGCACTATGTGCGTGTGTTGTGTGTTAGTCTGCATCACGATGGCGACAGAACAACAGAAAGCGCTCTGTCTTATTCAGTTAGCTAAATGTGAATCGGTTACGACTGTTCAACGTGAATCCCGTCGCAAATACAGACGTCGTCCTCCCTACAGGTGGAGTATTGTATGTTGGATATTGTTGATTGGCTACAAAAAGATGTTAATGAAGAGGGATTTGAACATCTAAGTGACAGTGACATGGCAGCTCGTTATGGCAGCACAGCAGTACTCCACCTACACAACAGGATGATTCAGAGGATGATGAGAATGACAATGATGACAGTGTTGGCGGTGAAGAAGAAAAAATTCAGCCAAGTCAAGCAATGGAAGCAGTTGATATCCTCCTGAACTTCTGCGAACAGGAAAATTTTGACTTCCATGACGCAATGAATTTGAGAAAAATTAGAACTGAAGTAAGGAAAACGATTTCAAACCGCAAAAAACAAAGACTCATTACTTCATATTTCAAGCAGTGATAACGTTATAACATGACATTGTACACCCATATTACAGTACATATGTAATTCGTTAAATAAAAAGTGTCTGAATTAACCGTGGTTTTCAATTATCCGTGCTACCCCTCCCCACCATTACCACGGATAATCAAGGTTCTACTGTATTTTCATTTTTCAAAATTTATAATCAATTTTTTTAAATTAATAATTCTATTTCAAGACGTTTGACAGTAGCAATAATCATTGTAAGGTGATGCAACACCTTTATCTTTTACTAGGAAGCTAAGGACACGTAGTTGGCTGTTGTAATGTGATGCAATCAAGGTAGGATGACACGGGTCACGTTGTGGAGACGTGATGAGATACACGCCTGTGTTGCGAGGCGTGTTTGTGCTAGTTTTAGATAGATACGACCGCATCACGCGACATCCCGACTGGGCAGTTTTCAGTGATACAATGAAACTTTCAGAACATACTTATAGTAGGCACGATCTTCGTTGTTCAGAGTTTAACCCAGTAACCAAGTAACAAGTCAGTCGTTTATTTCTTTTTTATTTTATTTTATTTTGAACTAACCCGAAACCTACTAAATTATTTCTGCCGGTGTGAGGGGTCATTCATCCAGGATGCCGGGAGATTGTTTATTTTCTCTCCCAGTTTTGTACATATCCTTGTGATTAGAGTATTTTCAACTGAAGAATAATCAATATTGTGATTCTTATCTCGTTGCTGCTGTTGGCTGTGAAGTATTTTTTTTAGCCGATGATGTAACTGAACTACATATTATTTGTGCTGCAGTTGTAACTTAAGTGCTGAGTGTAACAAAATTCAGTTGAACTATATTTTTGGCTCGCCTGATTATTTTATTTTGGCACCTACACATACTAGTGTCTTAATGTTCAAATCTGACCGAGTTAGACAAGCTAATGTTTGACTTGTGTCACACCTGGCACATCTCGTAACATTACAACCTTTCACAGTTCTCAGGGAAAGGGTTGTTATTTAGAAGGGGTCAATATTGGAAAAACCCTTTCAATTAAATTTTTTTCATGGTTCCTCAAAAAAGATTATTTCCAGAGAGTCGCTACTCCAGGGGTCTTAGAAATGAGAGCCGACTGTAATAAAATAACTGCTGGTAAAATATTCCAACCACCAGATACAATCACATTTACAAGGCAAGCAGTCATTTCTCTGTTCTGTGGGCGCTGTGCATGGCTTCTCTGTGGGGCAGACTGCGGAGAATGGAAAGTTAGGCGAGGCGGCAGTATCGATCAGGCCGGGAGCTCTGTTACTAGAGGGAGGGCAAACTAAGCCGCTTCCCCTTCACCTTGGCAAGTCACTTGCTTCCATTACATGACTAATTCAGAGTGACCGTAAATGGAACCACACTAATGCCAACTGCATTAGGACACCCACCTTTTACCACCCGTATATCCAAAGTATATAAAGTCTGCAAAGGACTGTGCAATGGGCCCGTGATAATGCATTAACATTTAAATAATAAATTGACTGAGTTTCCTACTGGAGGCAAGTGAAAATGTAGTTTACGCTAAAGGGTTATTTGGCCATGCTGTGTTTGGGCTTTTTTTTGCAACAAAAAGAGGACCTATATGTCTGTTTACAGTATGATTTCTCCCAAAAGGCATTGAGATATTAAAATAAAACAGTATTTCATTAAATCTGGAAACAATTGAACACAGATGCAAATGAATTTTTCAGGGTTAAAGTAAATCAAAATAAGTCAAATTTGATGTTATAAGCATTTAGATCTTATGAATCTATTCACACAAAAATGGCCTACGTCAAATTTTAATGAAATTTTTGCATATAGGGGTGGGAATGGGTCAGAATCAGTCTAAATTCAAGATGACCACTTTAAAGTAACTATAATTTTTCTGTGAACTGTAAAAGGTCATGGTTTGGAGAGTTAACTGTATTGTTAGCCCTTGAACACACACATTTTAAACAATTACTCTCTCCAGTAATTATAAATGAACATTAAAACATATGTTTGTTCACCACACTTTTCAACTAGAGGGTTTAAGTAGCCTACATGCCATTTGAGATTATCTTCTAGCATTTGCAACTTGCACACTTCTCATTTTATGTTTAATTACCTGATTTTTTAACCAAAAGTTTGGGTTGTAAATTTATTGAGCGAGAAATTCAAATGTGTGTTGTGAAATAAATGTCAAAATTTAAATATTAACAATTTTTTAGTTTAAATTTTCTGTGAGGTTTGTGTTTTGTATAAGTGCTGAATGCAGCTTAAAGAAACATCAGTACTTGTGTATAGTCCCATTCGTGATTACTACCAACTATCAGAAACCCTGCCAAAGTTTTACTTTCAGGCTATTCCTCTGCCTCGTGCAAAACTTAACCAAGTCTAGAAAATTAGACTACAATTTAGGGACAATGCACCACATTTGTGTGCACTCGGTTTAATATTATTTTACATGCCGTCCATTCATAGTTTCTTCACACTTTTTGAAACAAACCTTTGAAAAATCAACTCAAGAGTAACATGTTCACCTGTTTTTTTAATAACTCATATACAGTGGATTCTCTACCCATCGTTTCTCAAGGGACAGACAAAAAATTCCAATACATGTGGACTTTCAATGGATGTGGTCTTAAAATGCAGACAAATCAAAAATGGGACCCATGGATGTGGGATTTCAGTCCATCCGAGTTCAATACATAGAGATTCCACTGTAGCACAAACATTTAACACTGTAATTAACTTCAAGGTATTAGATTTTTAACTAAAAGAAACTTAAATTTATGTATCTTTAATGAAATATAGTATTTATTTCATATTCAACATTAAGTAAAAACAGTGAGAACTGCCAGAGCCAGTAAGAAACAGTTCGTAGTTGAAATGTAATAAACTAGATTTTGGCATGCAATTTCTAAATTAAAAGTTTACTACTGAAATATTTACATTTTCAGGTAGCACTGATGGGAACATAGTTCATTGTTACTATTAAAAATATCAGCGGAAAATACAATGCATAATCCCTAGTGAACTGGTGTTTTTAAAACTAGGAATATTTTCTGAAAATTGTTAACTAAATACCCATGTATCTTATTCCCTCACATATCTTATACACCCTGTATTTTCCCTTCCAAATTCTAGGGAAAGATATTTCACTGCCTATCTTACAAATACAGAGTTTAAACATGCATCTGACAGAGAATGGGGTGATGACGCATATTAACAAGTAGGTATTGTCATTGATAGAAAACTGTTAACGTTTTTGTTTTCTTTTATACGCCATCTTTTGCCAAACATCCATTTGTATGGAAGATAAGCTCAGCACTTCACCTCATGTTCTTGGAATCTCTTCCACAAACATTTTGCTACCACTCTTTTTGGTAGACAAAGCGATGACATCACTCTCCATGTGCATCTCTGTGGCTTCAACAGAGAGAAACAATAATGTTGCACTTTCAAGCCTTGTCCCAAAAGGTGGAATGAAGCAAGGAAGAGCACACTAGTAAGCAACTGTCCTTTACGTTCCAGCATAAGGCTGTGAATATGAGGGGGATGGCCATAAGGGCACAGATGGCTAAAAGGTAGCCAGCTTCCCTTTATCTCCAAGGCTCCTGCAATCTGCTAGAGGGAGAAGATCAAAACAAAACAATAGTGACCTTTGGGATGGGTTTACAGACAAATGACAAAACCATTTAAATGTGTTTCAACTCTTAAGAAAGCTTGATGCTATTATTACAGGAGCAAGTATGTATCCACACAAAAGGCACTCATTTTAACCAAATGTATTAATTGTATATTTAATAAAGTACACTGCAGTGCAATCAAAGATTATTGCTGTAGCAAATGTTTAACTCTATGCAGTAAAATTATGTTGGAATTCTGTTTTGCTTGACATGCGCCTGTAGGTGTAATATTAACTGCTGCTTATAGACCATTCACACTTTTCTGAAACCCTACTGAAGTTCTACTTTTGGGCACTGATTATGTATCCTGCTATGTGTGATTAAAAACAATGCAGTGTCACTACGTTTTAACTGTCAAATGTTTTTATTTACCACTTTCAGCTGTTAAAAGAATGCTGGCAAATTTCAAAAAGCATAATGTATAAATATTCACAATTTAGGCATAGAACCGTATTTAGCTTTATGGCTTTTTAACAAAGTCTGCATTGATAGTTCTTATGGTTATTATTTAACCAATTGTTATACTTGTGTTATTCATGACATTACACATAACACATAAGATGTGATAATATTTTACAGCAACTGTTTAACTCTTGTTACAATTGTGGGGGAAAGAACTGTAGAACTTAACCTCTTGTTATTGATGTATGCAGCGTTATTTCTGTAAAATAGCAGCCTCAATCAGAATAAAACAAAGGAGCATCCAGTCCAACGAAAAGACAATAAACTCAAGCATGCAACTCATGTTGCTTATTTTTGGTAAGTAGCAGTTACAAACTTAAATGACAGTGGCGAACATGCATACAAACAGACCTGCCGTAATTTTTATTCCGCTCATATTTTTTTGCATACTTAGTTTTTACTAAGTTTATTTATGACATTTTCTGGCTGGGAATTAGTAATTTGATGGAACTGTGGCAAACATTAAATTCACAGAAAAGTAAGCACGTTGTGTGTTAAAACACCTAGAGTAAAGTTACAAAGTTGTGATAAATAAACTCGAGTAACTTCCAAATAATTGGCGTAGTCACAAAAACCGTTTATGGTTAAAACGTATAATTCTAGCACGTCCAATATTTGCTATCACACCCCCACACACACTGGCTCAGTGTAACTGCCAAGACACAGATGCTGCAATAGCCATTTCGATTTCATGAACATACCTCGCAACCAACATGACATATGTTATAGTATATTTATTCCTGCTGTGGAAAAAAAAGTTATCTGTGGAATACAATTTCAGACTCAGCAAAAGACATTTATATTCCCATGAGCACTCTGAATACAATAATTAAAAATTGAGATGCTATCACTGAAAATGACACACAGTGTGGGCCCAGTGCAAAAAAACAAAAATACGTTGTATGACAGAGTTTATAATAATTTGAATTGGGATATTTGGTTAATTTTCTGTTTTGCAAGGCTTTGTAATATTTTATCAGGATTCAAAGTTTTGTTAGTATGTCATACATTTGCCTTTTCTGAAATCTTAGTTTTTGTTTGTAGATAGAAGCTTTTACCACTTTAGTACACATTTTTTCCTTCTCCAATGTTCTGGAAGTTTGATTAATTTTTACTACAATGCAGTTTGGCATGGCATGGGAAGTGGTTGCGACAGGGGTCGCACAGGTTTTCAAAGGGATTCTGGCCCACGTCATGCACTTATTTGGTCACATTTTTGGCACCCTGGGGCGAGGAGTGGGAGAAGCGCATGGCGACTTTAACCCTGAGTGCCTACCGCTTAAAGACAGAGTAGGACCAGCACTTGAAAAAGACCCATTGAGCGTAGCAAATATCGCCCACACTGGCAAGCAATCGGTGACCTCTACATCTTTATTTATTTTTAACTTCAATTATTTTTCGCTTACAAACCTTATCCTGCTAAATTATTTCCACCGGTGTGGGAGGTCGCAAGGGTGCCAGGAAAGAACCGAAGTCCCTCCTGCATTCGTAATTTCCTCTCCCGATACAAATTTTGCATGATGTGAATAATAAATTAACTACTGTAGCGCTGTTCTTTGCTTGTTTGTTTGGTGAAACTGACTGTTCGAGACTCTGCATACTTGAAGATTGTGTGTGAATTGTTTCATTTGAATGTTAAATAAAATTACACAGTAACTAAACCAAGACGTTAATTAATTTTAATTTTATATGGCACCTTTCAAGTTACATGTCTCTACCGAATTGAGCAAAACCGAGCTGTGATTTCCAGTCACGAATTCTGACGACTGCGACATTACAACGTGAAGGAATCCAAATTCAAAGAGTTGACATTCTCCTATAGAGGTTGCTGTAAATCTGCTTATCAGCGGACCTATTTTACGATAAAATACACATGTAATTGCTTTGAGACTTGGGATTGAAGATTTTACTGACTCAAACGGGTCTATACGAAAGGTTTAAGCACCGACGCAACATTGTGTGTAAAGTTGTTTGTGGCAAAAGTAAAAGTGTTGATGAAGAGATTAAGCAATTCCAGTTTCGAGAGAAGATTGCTAGCTACGCCCCGAAAAATGTGTTTAACGAAGACGAAAATGAGGTGTGTTTCAGTGTTCTACCTGACATGTTCATCAGTGAAAAATAGGTGAGTTACTTAATATTCTCTGACAAAATATGGTTCATAATGGCATTGCTTGAATATTTATTATAATTTTACTATTTCAGTTTAATTTTGTCCATTGGAAGTGTATATAAAAGATGCGAAAAAAGAATACAAGAAACAAGGTAAGTTGGGTCATTTAATGATTTCCCTCAATTTACACTTTCCCGTTTTTTTACACTTTTTTACTCTAGTCCCCTGAAAAGTGCAAATAAGGAGTTTCACTATATGCTAAAGTTGAAAACGTGCATTATTTTTCAGCTAGCACAGCAAACTTTTAGAGGAAAAGAAAAGCAACAAGCTCCACTTCATCTATTCACGTTTCTTTCTGGGATAAAAAATCATCAGGCCACTAGGACCTACGCACTTGGTTTTTACGTTGAAATTTTTTAAAAGTAACAATGAAATATGTTTTTATCAGTGTTGCCTGAAAATGTAAATATTTAAATGGAAAATGTTTAATTTACAAATAGCATACCAGAAAAAAGTTATAACAATATTTTATCTGTGAACTATTTCTTACTAGCTGTTGCAAATTCATTGATGTTTTCACAGTTTTTAATTAATTTTGAATACAAAATAAATATTACAATTTATAAAAGACATAAATTACAGCTTAATTATATCAAAAATACAGTACTTTAAATTTAATCAAAGTATTAAATATTCACATTTTACGACTCGCTAAAAAAAAAAGTAAACTTTTCAAAAAGTGTGAAAAAACCGGAAATGGTCCATATAACATTTTATTTTACTGACTACCTGAAAAATATTATAACAGGGTTCTACTGAACTTACAACAAAGGGCTACCATATTTAGAATATACTGACAAGATTTGTAAGCTTGACAGGAAGACTTCCAAAGGTGAACAGAGAGGATGTAAAAAAGTTCACACATGTTTTTCGAATAGCACTTTAATTAATTTTTTTTCTATCATATTGAAATCAACAATATTATACTAGAAATTGACATAACAAATGTTACGTAACAGGTGTTAAATATGTTAAAAAAAAAATTACGTTGCCGAAATGTACAAATTTCTGAACTTTATACAAAAAACCACTGCCTTCTAAGTGTCAAGTTTGGAAGCCGTACCTGCTACCAAAATATGTTTGGTTACCTGCAGCTCTCACAATGTTCAGGAAGAGGGCAGTCAAATTGTTCACTTCATCTTTCAGCACTTGGTATGCTTGGCGTGCAATCTCTGAAGATTGCAAGGTGGCTTTTCGCTCTTCAAGGATCCTTGCCACTGTGATGAAGTCCCCTCGACCCAGGCACTCACGAATCATATCCAAATCACTGCGCAGCTTCTGCTCGATCTGTAATGCATACGATGACGGTCGGGCTAGCTGTCTTGTTGGCTGGGAAAATTCAGAGGGGTGCCGCGATATATGCCCAAACACAGAAGCCTGTGGCTGTGGAGATGGCTGCCGTGACGAAGATGATTGCTGCAGTGGGGTTGGCTGCCACAGCTGGGGTTGTTGCCGCAGAGAGGTCGGCTGCCGCAGCTGCGGTGACGGCTGCCGCTGCGGTGACGGCTGCCGCTGCGGTGACTGTTGCTGCAGCGAGGCCGGCTGCCACTGCGGCGACGGTTGCCGCAAAATAGCCGGCTGCCGTGGTGAGGTCGTCTGCCGTGGTGGTGTCGTCTGCCGTGGTGGTGTCGTCTGCAGTGGTGGGGTCGTCTGCAGTGGTGGTGTCGTCTGCCGTGGTGGGGTCGTCTGCCGTGGTGGGGTCGTCTGCCCTGGTGGAGGTGGTTGCTGTAGCAGAGACTGCTGCTGCAGGAGTGGCTGCAGTGATGGCTGCAACTGCCTCTGCAGGAGCTGTCTCCTTGGGATGGCAAAAGATGAAATCGTAGCACTGTCCCCACAGAAACCGCTCACAGAATTTTTGCCAGGAAGCCAAACCCTCCTGTTCAACTTGGGCCGGAAAGATCGAGTTTTTGCAGCTTGGTTCGTCGTATGGCATGGAGTTGCCATTTTCACATCACACTGACTGGGAGGAACAGGAACAGTACTCATTACATTGACACCAGCTGCAAGAGTATTATTAAATATGTTAGAGCCCCTTGATGAAAGTCCGCCATCCGAAGAACCTGAGGAGGAAATATGAACATCTAAAGTACTGTTTTCAACAGCCAACTTCATTCTTTTCTTCCTTCTGGCTTCTACAACGATTCGTAAATCTCCAACATTACAACTTAAGGTATTACCTACAGGTGATTTCATCTCATCCTCTACAAAAGACGTTGGCTCTGCCCTCATAACAGGCAATTTTTTTCTCTCCTCCAAAGCAGGGAATTTTGTACATTCATTCACAACAGCCATATCTGTCCTCTTCTCCACAACAGATAATTTTGTTGCAGGTGACTTATTTATTCTAGAAGAATATGTTGGCTGGACAATAGATTTACAGCCAAGAACCTTATTTTCTGGTGATATAATTCTGGGATGAAAAGTCTTGCAGGGAGCGGCCACACAATTTCCACTGTTATCTGCAGAGCTTTCTGGAGTCCTGCTGACTGGTGACTTAACCTGCAGGCCATTTGTCAAATCTGGTGACAATGCAAGACCCACTGTTTCAAGAACAGCGCAAAATTTTTGCACGAGTTCCAGTTTCACTTTAACATAACTGTTGTTCTGACTTTTCAAAAGTTTAAACAATTTTATTACAGTCTTGCAAAAATCCTCGTTTGGAGGGTTTCTCGAAATACATGCAGCAATGTGTTTCTCCAGTATCCACAAGCTACATCCCATACCCGCATAGTCATTCGTTATAGACTTCACCCTACTCCACGTTTCAAAAACAACTTCATTAAATGCTGCCAACTCAAAAATACACCGTTTCGATAAGTTGCTAATCAAATAGTCTTTCTTGTTGCACACGACACGTATCATTTCATTCAAAGCACCACTGCAGCTCATACCACAGTCCTGAAGTGTTTTGAGCATCCACTCCCAAGACTCGTAGAGCAAACTGTACTGATGTTTCTCATGCTGTGCTTTGGCTTCCTTGTCGATCTCAACCAGGTATTTGCCCAACACCTCATTGAGGGCATAATTAAAACTCATTTTGCATGCTTCAACTAAAAAGTCCTCTATTTCTTTTACGTCAGATATACTAAACTCTGGCACCTGCAACAGTTCAGAAAACACATTTTACTTATCGTAAGCTAACAATCAATATAAGAACCAAGACAAAATAAACATGTTTGCTGCATTTTACAAGATGTTCACAAAAATTCCATTAGTGACTCCTAACATAAATATACATAAAAAGTATACACAAGACATTTAGCCTAACTCACTTTTTAAGGATGGTACACGCTCGTAAAGATGGTGATGAGGGACCGGTTTATTGTGAATAGCACGGAACCAAAGTTACTTACACCTCTGGAAGAATATGTAGTGTACCAGTAAATGAACATAAATACTATTGGTGTATATAAGTACGTAATAGGTTATGGAAAAAACTGTGGTTACCACCAAGGTGAATCCAGTCACATTGGAGACAAGTGCAATGCCTCCCTACTATGTGTGCGTGCGCACACACACATACATGAGGCATCACATTTACTGGTACACAACATGTACTTTCAGCGGTATAACTAAATTTGGTGCCATGCTATTCATAATAAACCTGTTGTACATCTCTACCTTTACGGGCATGTATAGGCCATTCATGGTTACTTCCCACTTTTCTGAAGCCCTGCTAAAGTTCCACTTTTGGTTCCTGATTATGTATCCACTGCCATGCGACTTCCAAGTTTCAAATGTAAAATTATTTATTTGCTGTTTTCAGCTGTTCAAGGAATTCTGGCATATTTAAAAAAACCATTACATATGAATGTTTACAATTAAGGCCAATAAACATGTTTAGGTCAGTTTTATAACTTTTTAATAATGTATTGATGATATATCTTTCGGAAATTACACACAACACACGTTAATATTTTGCCACGACTGTGTTTAACCCTGTTACAACTGCGGGGGAAAGAACTGTAGCGTTTAACCCCTTGTTATTGATGTGTGTTGGTTCATTTCGTTACGAAGGACGGCCATAATTGGAAAGAATTTTAAAACGGAGGAGCAACCAGTCCAACAAAAAGGCAGTAAATTCAAGCACGCAACTTGTCGCTTATTTTTTTGTATAAACCAGCAACAAACTTTAAGAGATAGTGGTGAGCATGAATGCAGACAAGTACTACAGTAACTTTTATTCAGCTCATATTTTTTTGCATACTTAGAATGTATAAATTTTGCACATCCAATATTTTTGTTCACACACACAATGGCCCAGCGTAACGGCCACAACGGAGACATAACCGACACACATTACAATATATTTATTCCTGGCATGGAAATATACAGATTTATTACAGCATCGTAACTTGCCTAGGCAGGTTTACAAGACACATTTGTGTGGTAATTTTAAGTATTTTTCGCAGGAAGAAAAAAATAAACACTTGTTCAGCAAAAAGTTGTGAAATAATCAAGGGGATGATATTGCACTACTGTTGATTTTGATAAGAAAAGTTGTTCATGTGTTACCCTATCCTCAAAGTGAAAGGAAAACATTAATTTAGATTTTTACCAACAAGTGGATGATGCCAACCATTTTTCACACATACTGCAAGCAAATTTCACAGATTTCGGAGGTTTATGCAACTAGCTGTAACTTTTTTAATAATTCACCTATTGTGGAGTTTTTAGCGTCATTTAAAAGCTTCCGCTAGATACTATTACACATTATATTTATATTATAATATACATTTTGTATTTTAAAGATGGCGGCCATCTGCTTTTGGCATTTAGATGAATGTTATATCCCACCCTGTTTATTAAATAGAATCCAGGTAGTAGCAGTTATTTTGTGTGCAGATGTAGGTTAACCTATGTTTTAATGATGGTGGAAGCACACACATTTTAATTTTGAGGATGATGACTACATGTCAACAAACCTAATGAATACAAAGTAAAGAAACAGCAATATGTGGGACCACTTTACCATGGCTAAAAATGAAAAATTATGCAGTAAGAAATTTTATGGAATAAAAATTTTTCAACAGGTGGAAAATTCTGGACTATTACAATTAGAACAAAGCAACTTACATAAATCTTAAGTTCTTAGAAGCACAAAAGCCAAGTTATAATTAAAATCTGAAAGATTAACGTGAAAGATATTCAGCGTAACTCGTACCTCCAACTTATCACCTGAGTTGTTCCTATGAACACGTATGGCCAAATTTCAAGCCATGTGCTTCCCCCCACTACTCCCCAATGTGAAAATTGCATCCAAGCAATAATTTTACTAACTGAGTACATGAAGTTATGTCACGCATCTAATGAAAAAATTATGAATTTTTATTGATGACTTTTGAATTTATATTTTAGGGTAATGTATTCAGAGTAAAATGATACACTAGCTATGCAGAAAAAACTTGGTCAATTAAAATTTAAAATGCAGATAACCGGACATACGCCCGACAACTGTTGCGATAAGGCTCGTTACATTTCCCGCCATAAAATGAGATGTTTAACATTAATAACAACTTCACTCCAAAGCTGTATTTCATCAGGGTATCTACCAAATATATGAAAAAAACCAATGCTGTTTTAATCTTGAATAAAATGTTGCATCTGTTGTAAATTACATTTTGAAACAAAGTATTTTAGCAAGTATAGGCCACATGCTTGTACAGGCTGCATTATTATTTTGAGCCTTTAAAACTGGAAAGATAAAAATCTTGTGTACATGCAAGGGAAGCTTATTTTAAAGACTGAGGTTTGTTCAAATACAGTAACAACTGATGTTTGGCACTACTCACTTCAGTAAAGCAATCTCAGGAATCTTTGGCAACAACGCAGTTGAGTATGCGTGTAACCTATGTGAAATTGCTAGGTTGTTTATAGTTGTGCTGGCACCTATCGCTTCAGTTCATTCACTCATGTGCACTTCCCAAATACACATACGTGAGTGATGATAGGAAAGGAACAAACAAGTTATAATGCAAAATTTTAATTTAAAGTTGTGGTATGTGTGTGAATATGGAAAAAGGGTAGCTGATCAACAATTTGGTGTTGACAAAAAAACGTACAGCATAAGTGGAGGGAAAAAAAATATTTGGAAAATTGCCTAAAAAATTGTTTAGAATGATTGGAGGGAAGGTGTTTGTTTACTGTACAAGTGCATACTTTATGTCAGGGCTGCCACCAGCCCTGTAGCTGAAATCCTGGTTCTTGTACATAAAAATTCTGTAAAATCATAGAATCATTGTGTAAAATCCTGCAAAATCCTTGTAAGTAAAGAAATTTGTAAATTACAGAAAAAAGTGGATATGAAGGACGTTTGCCTATTTAACGTAATTGTTTTTGTTTGGAATGTACAAACTATGCATGTACATATAACATGGTACTTGTCAGACAATCGTACACAAAATAATTGCACTTCCAAATAAATGTAGGTAGTACTCATACAAAAAAATAATTATCAAAAATGAATTCTACAATCAGACAAACAATCATATACCAAAAAATAACATTTCCTTTTACACTTACGTTTTCATACAGCCAAATTAAAAATAGTTATGAAAACAGGATTCCACAAAAGTGCAATACAGTGAATCACTTTCTCAGATTCCTTGCTTTTTTTCCCTCATGGTTTCAGTCGGTTAAAACTCTCTGGACTGCTACTTCCCAAGAGCATTCAACATTGGCGACTGCAGAGAAGAACCGTGGACTGTTTTAATGAGTTTGAAGGTGCTAAAAGTTCTCTCAACACTAGCATTACTGTGCAGAAATATGACCAAAGCCTTCACCAACTTGCACAGTCTATGAAAACGAATCTTCCAGTGTTCTTCATGCAATGAAACTTTGTTCCAGTACTTGACAATACTAACTGAACTTGCAATTTTTAGAGTTGCAGGTGGCATCCATAATGTATAAGCAAAAAACTGTTCATGAAGTTCATCAGAATTATTTTGAGGAATGACATGTGGAAATGAAACTGCCAAGCATTTAAACTTTTCCCAATCTCCAGCATCTTTCTTTTCTGAGTTAATAACATCAATACTCTGAAGTATAACATCCTGTACTGGTAAAATACGGTATAGCTCTCGTGTTGCAGTTTCATTAAATTTCCTGACAGAGCTGAAAAACTCATTTTTTTCTGAGCTGCCAATTTCCGATTGCTTCAAGGATGTCCTTGTATTATGGTCAATGAAAAGTGACTATCAGACAGCTGATTTTGTCTACTGTAATCTACAGATAAAATGTTGTTCTGGATGATGCCAAACTGTACAAAACTATCAATCAACTGTAAAAGAATGATACATGCCTCTGAAGGTTGAAATTCTCAAAATGTGGCAAAACTGCTTGCAGGAAGTAAAAGTACAATTTTGATGATTGAAGTGTGGAGAATTTCATTAATACACTTTACAGAATCTAAATTGCATTCTTTTGAGTCATTCATAGAATCAAAATAGTTTGTCAATGCTGACCATTGATCAATAAGGTGATTTACAATGTGCAACATTGCTAGTCATCTTGTGAAACATAGACATGGTATCTTGGGCTCATCAGATTCTAAAGACTGCTGCACACGCCTGAATTCATCCTGTCACTTCCCTGATGTTTTGAGATAGGAATAGACATCTCTGGACAACTGCTCACAAACACTTGGCAGTGCATGTGATGCAGCCAGATGTGCCACGTGCAGTGCAGAAACCAAATGTTTTCCTTCTGTCCTTTAACACTAGATAGCACATAATTAAATTAGCCAGCCATTACTCCAGCACCGTCTGAAGACATGATGATGCAATTATTTCATGAAATGTTGTGTTCTTCGAAAGATGTATTGACAGCAGTTTTGCCAGAAATTGCAAGTACTTTATACAAATGGCTTTCCATTTGTTCTCATTTAAAAAAAATCTGCCACCATTTGCCTTGTTAGTCACATCAGTGAATTAGTCTATGAGAAGTGTAAAAAAAAAAACCATTTCTCATGGCAGAAACAACATTTTCTTGAGCACACGTACCAAGAACCTGCTGAATAATTTGGCTTGTTTTAGTGCCACCGCAGCAGAATTGTTTAATAATGGCACTGTCTGGAAACATCCTTTCCACTAACTTAGTGAAATTGTCACTTAAAATAATTGGTATGTTGATCTCCCAAACAAAATTTGCCCAGTGTAATTCAGCATCAACCACACTGATGTCTTTTGAAAGAAAGTTCATCATGGAGAAACTCTGTCCCACACTTCTCATGTTCGGCATATGAACTTCTGTAGCCCTGCAGCGTCTTAAACATTTTAGCCCCCCATACACTATATTAAAGGTAGAATTGCACACTTTAAACATGGCTTCATGATTGCTTTCCCTTCCTTTAACCATGGTAATTTTTTTTCTACTTACACTTATAATTTTGCTTATACAACGATTATGTCCGCGATAATTTTTGTTTCCTCTCCATTATAATATCAATGCCAAATGCTAAATGCTGTAACCAAATTTGGATTGCATGCGCAAAAACCGCAAAGCAGGGCAAAGGTTCCTTCAATAATGGCCTTGGCCTCTGCATGTGATCATACAGCCATGAACAGAAATATGTAGATAACTGTATACCCACGTCAGTGAATGAATAAGTGAAATTTTTGGACATATGCCATTGAAGCAATGGTGCATGTCCAAAATATTTCACTTATATGCTCCTCCATTGCAAGAATCTTTGAAACAAATGTGTCAGTGAAACTGACACATCGCTGCGGGCGCTAGTGTCGCATGTATGCAGCAGCCATTTTGAGTAAAGTGCTGTGTGCACACACAATATCTTTGGCACGTGAAAAAGAGAAGTTTGTTTACTTTTTATGTTTATCAACGTATTTCTATTTTTAAGTGAAATACGATCAAACGTTGTGTAGATGACACTTTGAGTGATTTACATATTAATAACGGACATGGATATTCGTTGTGAAGATAAGTTCCGAACGTAATATATTTGGGTAAATGGAAGTAAACATACAGGGGTCTCACTGCTCTTAAAGAACTTTGGGCAAGACTTAACATTTCTTTGTACCGTGTAGTTTTGTTACACGTAATAATCATTCAGAGAGATTTTAAACACTATTAAAAGATTAGTTATGCTGCCTTATGTATACAACATAGTCGAGATATAAAAGATCACAAGAATTATTTTGTACACATCAGTGGTATATATTAGAACAGACATTCTCCTGAAGATACATATCCATTAAAACAGATAAAATCCGTTAAAATGGCAGACCTGCTACATGTACTTGAATGAAAAAAATTACATTTTTAATTGTTTTACTAAAATTTACTTGACTCCAATATTAATTATTGCTGTTGTAAATAGTTATGGTAAGTGCATTTCTTGTTTGGGAAAATTGGTGAAATTGAAATGATTTGAAATATAAAATGTATTTTTGTATTTTCAAAAAGGTTTCTGTTTATTACTGCATGTAGATGGAAGAACACGTAAATTATGCGATTGGCAGGTGGAAGTTTGATGACAAATCAATTGCACACACAAATAATTTACTTGTACTCTAAGGGCTATTACAGGACCTTTGGTGTAATTTTATTGTGGTCAGAAATGTTTTTAAACTTTAACAATTTTTCTTTCCAAGAACTTTAATTTACAGACTGCACCCCATGTTTTCACATAGGAAAATGAGTATAAAATGTGCAACCTTTACATGCCAAAATAAGGTTTCATCACAGAAAAAAGAAGATCCATGTATTAAAAGTAAAGTTGTTTTAACTGGTAAATGTGTTGTGAATAAATTGTGGTAAACACAGACTGTCTCAGAACAATATTTAAGTGTAAAAAGTGGCTGTAATAGGTACAGTAGAGCACCCCTTAACCGGAATTCCCTCGAACGGAACTCCCCTTATCCAGAACAAATTTTCCAAAAAAATTCAAATGTCGCAAAGTTGTGCCATAACTTTCCCATGCTCGCAAGAGGTCTTTCGTTGCTAACACCAGACTGTACATGCCCAATAACTGGTAAACAAGCTGCAGGATGAAGAGACAGAGGCCCAAATGGCACAGCTTATGCTGCATAATGACACAAGTGACAGTGACTAATAGCAATGTGCGACACATGCCGTTGGTTTTAGTGATCTGACTTTCAGAATTTAGTGTTCTAACGTGTTAGTGTACATGTACTGTATTTTGGCGTGTATAGACCGCACCAGAAGTTTTTGATGAAAGATTAGGGATAATTAATATTACAAGTAAAGGCCGCACTGAATTTTTGTATTCCCGTAAATATTGCCGGGCCTCATCGTGCTAGTGCGGCAACGTCAAACTAATAAATTTGCAGTTGAATGTTATCGTTGCCACGCCGCCTGCTGAAAAGTCGCAACAGCGCAGTATTTCATGTAAATAAAACTTTTGTATTGATGTCATAATGCTTCCACACTGCGTTTAAATTGCGGGACATGTGCGCCGTGCGTAGCCTGCCAGCGCGGCCGGCTGTTGCCGAGCAGGCACACGTGCACCGTCACACACACACAGCTGTCGCTGGCTGTCTCATTCCACCAGAGAGAGAGAGAGAGAGAGCGTGACAAACAATAAAGAGGAGGAAGGAGGGAGGGAGAAAGAAAGAAAAGAAAGGGAGTGAGCAAGATTGCTGGGTGGCTGCGGTTTAGGCCTTGAAAA
>NQII01000410.1:173159-211961 GCA_002778355.1 Clitarchus hookeri | reverse complement strand
GGGGTGGTTTTTTGCTATGGCAGTTAGTTGAAGTGTCACACTTAAGGTAATTAGCCTAAAGGAGAGTACTGAAAGTTAGAAACCATAGTCAAAAGGGAAATGTATGAGAACTTTTCTTCCACTCTCAACAAATTTTGAAGCCTCAGACTATACAGGATTGATTGATTGGACAAAATGTAAACTGTCCTCCCCACAAATGATGGAAAGTGTCAACAGAAAGTATTTTGTTATTTCTAGAAAGTAAAGCATTACTGAGTTTAAATTTACAAACTTTCCCTCTCACACACAATCAGTGGAAAGATGTCCACATACTTTTCCTGCAGATTCTGTTAAAAGTTTTATACAAGACGACAAATATGGGTATATAAGAACAACTTAGCTCTCAAGATCTGCAATGTCAAAATTCAACAAAATTTAGATTTAAAAGCCATGCCTATTGTCTAAGATTGATCATGTGCTGTAAATGGGCATGGGTGGAACTCTTTTTAAGTGCAGCCACCTCCACGTGGTGAGTTTTGGGTAGTTTCAGTAATTTTTGTGAAATGAGCGAAGAGCTGCACACAAGTTATGCTTGTTGGTTAAATTTGAATGTTAAGGAAAAGAGTCCTCTAATAACTTATTTTATTCACTGTGTAAAAACATTATTAACAATTAAGGATGGGTCAAATAACAAAAAATATTGGTTCTGGTACTGATTCTACAATTTAAATATCGGTTCCAGTATTAGTTTATATTTTGAATACTTGCCTTTTGCTTGAAACTTCATTAAACCAATGCAAGTAAAATTCATTAAATGTTTTATTTAATCTACGGAAGAATTGAACAATAAAAAAGTGTGAAGATAAGATTTAATGTACACAGATAAACATGTTTTATTAAATTTATTTAAAGTTTTCATTAAAAAAATTTTGCATCTTCCCTTTATGTGGATCTAAACGGTTTCTCTTGGAGTCGCAGATGAATCCTGCAGTGCTGAAAAGTTTCTCACTGCAAACTGTCGCAGGTGGGACACACAAGTACTTTTTTGAAAGTGTCTCAAGTGGTTTGCAAATTGTGTTCACAAAAGTCAACCAAAACCTTCTTTCTACTTACGTATTGATGTAAGAAACTCTTCTGTTAAGGCTTTTTAAATCATTTTATTAGAAATGATGTAAAAAATCTAATATTTAAATCAGCTATAATAATCTATTTTGGAAGCTTCCATCACGAAAATTACTGAATATCATAGGAAAATGGATATTTCTGTGATAAATATTATGATATCTTTATGTATTAACATTAGGTATTTGGAAATTCTAACAACAATAAACGCATATAATTTAATGTTTTTAAAGGTAGGATAGCTTCTGCAGTAACCATTTGCAATGTCTTTTTTATCATAGTATTTTAGAATTAATTTTAAAGGTAAAATAAAAATCAAATACAACATTGTATAGTATAAATGTTTTACAGAGTACCAGTCAAGTCACATTTCATTTGCGTAACAAGGTTTATTAGCATTTACTGTTTTTATTTATTGTTTTTCACGTCACATCTGATATGGTTTATAGTGCCAAAGAAGGGCTGCTACCTTGCAGCTATATTTAAAACTACGAGAACTCTGGGACTCAGGACAGCGCACTGAAAAACGTCGTGAGTCAGTAGGAGTTTTGGTGCGGCAAGTTCCAGGCTAGGTAATTTAGAACAGAGGAGTGCGAGGGGGTAGAGAAGATGAGCTATGTTGCCATGTCTGTGTGCGGTACTGCGAGCAGGAAGAACTGATGGAGATGGTTCACTGGTCCTTCTGGGTGACAGACCACAGCAAAGAATGACCTGTACATTTCATTCATGCACCAAATTTTTCTGAAGCCCTGCTACCAGCATAGTCCCATTCGTTTCTTCATATTAAATTCTTCTATAAAGCGGACACTCCTAACGGACGCGGACAGCTCTTTCGTGTATATTCTGACCCCAAAAATCTCCCAAAAGTGGACAGCAGCCTCCCAGAAAGAAATGTTTTCTGAGAAAAGCCTTCAGCAGCCTCCCAGAAAGGAATGTTTTCTGAGAAAAGCCTTCTCCCCTCTGTTTGGTTTGCCTTCCACCAACATCCTTGGTCTCAAATTCCTAGATTTCAATTGTGCCACACTGTACAAACATGTTTACCTCTTCAGTTTGTTTCCGATTTTCGAGCGATAAAAACAGCTCTAATATGCCTCCCCGTGTGTGTTTGACACTTAAAGAAAAAGTGGAAATAATTAAAGCCAGTGAACATGAAAAACTAAGTGTGCGATACTGCGCTGCAAAATTTAAAATAGGAAAGACTAAGGAGAGTGAAATTATAAAAAATAAAAAGGAACTTTTAGATAGATTCACCAAACATGGAAATGACAAATCCCGTAAATCATTTCCAAAAACGGCCGGTTTGAGCATTGACGATGCAGTTTTCAAATGGTTTTGCCGTGCTCGGGCTGCAAACATTCCACTTTCCAATCCGATCATTCGAGAAAAGGCCTTAGAAGTTGCAAAGAATTTAGGTCATTTGAATTTTAAAGCCTTTGTAGGATGGCTCGAGAAGGGGCCTCAGAGGACACAGAAGTACGTAGTACAAAATTGGACAGAGAAGTTTAAAAAATATTGCGTTGGTTTTGAACCCAAAAACATTTAAACTGCGATGAGACCGCCTTATTTTTTAGAGCACTTCCGGATAAAACCATGCAGTTGAAAAATGAGCGTTGTCAAGGAGGAAAAGTTTCAAAGGAGCGTTTAACTTTGCTCTTATGCACAAATATGCTTGGTGAATTTGAAAACCCTCTGGTCATAGGAAAGGCAAAAAATCCTCTGTGTTTCAAAGGTATCGATATCAATTTGTTGCATGTGGATTGGCATTCTAATTCTAAGGCGTGGATGACCAGAGATGTTATGAACATTTGGTTGACAAAATTGAACAACAAAATGATTCTACAAAATCAAAAAATAATTTTATTTATGGATAACGCAGCCTCCCATCCCAATACAAATTTCAGCAATGTGGAAATTGTATTCCTCCCACCGAATACAACTGCTACATGCCAACCTTTGGACCAAGGGATTATAAAGAACTTCAAAACTCACTATAGAAAGTGTGTTTTGAAGCACCTGTTGGCCAACATGGACAATGCAACATCGTCAAGTGATCGTGCAAAGAAAATTAACATCCTGGATGCAATTCACTGGATAACATCTTCCGTGAAAAAAATAAGCAAAGAAACTGTGTTACATTGCTTCATAAAGTCGGGATTCGTAAATTCCAGCGATGAAGCCGCAAATTCACAAGATGTTGATGAAGATGGAGAACTTCAAGACCTGCCAACATCATACGACCCGACGAGCGAAACAACGTACGCCGACATCGATGGAAGTCTGGTCACAGAAAATAATTCTCTGAATGTTGCAGATCTTATTCGTGAAGGTAATCTTACAGTTACAGTATACGTACACATATGTAATAATGTTTTTGTCTTTAAAAAGAACTAATTTTTCATTTGTTTACATTCCAGAGGAAAGCCTAAATGACGAAGAAATTTTACGAGAGTCAGAAGTGGAGGACGATGACCCACCGATGAAGGCTGAAGAAGTCTTAATACAAATTAAGCGGGTCAAAAAAAATTTTATTTCAAACAGTGACGCTGAGGGACTCGACTTAGCATTGAGGATTCAGTCAAATGTTAAAAATAAAATTCTTATTTTAAAAAAAAATTAATAAAAAATAACAGACTTTTTTAAGTGGTAATTTCAGTCATAAATTTTATTGCTTCCTAAATATTTTAAATTATTTTTATACATTTTTAAGATAATTTACACATGTAATAGTACTACATACAGTAGTTGTTTTGTGTGCTCCCTGTTGTGAAATAAATTGCCTTTTGCACGTAAATATGTACATAATTTATTATTTACCTATGGCACATCTTGTATGTATGTACAATTTAAAACATTATTTTCATTTTTCTCCCAAAAGCGGACACGCTTATATAGCGGACAATATTTCATTCCCCAAGGGTCTCCGTCATATGGAAGTCTCACTGTACTTAAATAAATTATGATTTTCTTTATATTTGCGCACTTATATTGACGTTACAACCACAAAAAAAATTTTTTTTTTTACGTCAAGGTAGATATACATAGTAAAGAACATGCAAGGATAGAGAGTTGAGATATTTCTTGATATCACCTAGTGTGCTGAGTATGGTATTGTTTTAATAATTGTATAATCAATTCAATGTCTCCAATAAAAATCAACTGATGAGTAAATCATGTATCTTACAAATTTAACAAACAGTTATATTAAATGGATCACGTGTATATAACATGCGTTAATAAAATACCAATTTAATTTATTAAGTCTATTTAAAAAGAAATTAATACAAGAATTCTTGCAATTTTTTTTAGTTTCATGATAAAACCAGTTATTTTAGCTTAACTAATATTATAAACAATATTTACTACCTTAACGCAAATCATTAGGTAAATGCCAATTTACAAATAGAAAAGGGATATATTTTTTTGCCACTTTGAACAGACAATTTATTGTCATACCAGTTAACATTTTATATTAATACATTTTATACATTTACTTATTTATATAATTTAAGACTGTTACCTAACTTTATTTACATTACACACTGAGGTGATTTTTATCTCTTTAACGTGTTACAACAGTAATTTCATAGTACCAAATAACCAAATTGTGTTCGAGATACACAGTAAATTACGAGTGTTTAAAATTAAAGCAGCATGACTGCAAACAAATTTATAATATGTAATAGTATGAGACACAAAAAAAAAAATTAACGATTTTTTGTAGGCTCTATGTTTCTGCATTACGTAATTTAACTCCAGTTAGTTATGTAGTGGATCGGTTACGTAGTACTCGACTAAATAAAATGATCGTGGAGTGACTGGATATAATAAAGAATGTTCTGAATATTAATTATAATTACGAGGAATAGAGGGAAGAATAATGAGGAAACCTCGTATGACGTTTCGGAAAGGTAGAGTTTTGAATACACATACGAAAAACGTTTACATCAATTTAGGTATCTGCCGAAGTACAACAGTTGATGTGAAAGTCAGGCAGTACGGAAGCAGGTCACGGCAAGCTAAAGCTAGCATAAGACATTTCAAATTGTTGCAATAAAAGATTGAATGTTTCATTCATGTACCATCAATTCATACAATGAAATTTTTTTATTAATTGATTCATTAAAATTTACTGAACACAAAAGAAAACTGTTATGCTGCTCATAGAATTTGTAAAAGAATAGAACTGAAAATAATGAAAACCTGACAAACTCAAGATGACAAATCACCAAATTATATTAACCGAAATAAACTATTTTAACTTCAACTTCCTTTTTTGGACATTATTTCCTTTAATTACCTAGTTAAGTATGAAGTTTTCTATATCATTATTCGGTAAGGATAGCTGAAAGGTATTAAAATCACTAAAACTTTCTTAGTTTAGTATTTCAGTTCAAAATTCAACCAGTAGTACTACTGAATTTGTGATGATTTGAAAGTTTATTAATGTTATTTGATGACAGGGAGCTATAGTGGTCAGCATGATTATTAAAAAAAGGGCTACCAGGCAGGCTTAAAAATGTTATCAGAATTACTTCCACAAATTCGACGAACAAACTGTTAAAATGGGTGAAAAGATATCCACACAAGATTATATAGGTGTGAATCATCAGCCTTATTACGGGATACAGAGGTTACCGTACAATGAGTCTTCTTCGTCCGCATCGGCCGACAGCTGAAGACTTGGCCCGGCAAGATAGGATCATCATCATATTATAATGACGCAGTATTCTTAATTTTCGGGACCAGGACACGTGTTTCAATTTCGTTCGTTTTTCCAAGCTTCGTAATATTTTTATCATATTCAAAATTCAAGACGCGGTGGTTAGTTTTACCGCGATAGTACGTTTATCAGGCATACGTTTGCCTGATTTTGTTTTGTGTCGAACATCGTAGTTTTTGTTAAGCGTCAGCATTATTTAGAAACTTTCAGGCTGCGTCAACAAGTTTTATACGAGAAGTTTGTTTATCTGTATGTTGACGGCGCAGTCTTAGTTTTGTACAACGTAGTTTCGATAACGTGTTGAGAGTGTGCGTGGCCAGGCCCTTATCTCAGTAGAGGGGGGGTGAGAGGTAGCACAAAGACGCATGTGCCTGTCGCCCTTCAAGGAGTAGATATCGTCAGTTCGAGGGCAGTCGGCGGCGAGGGCAGCTGGAAGGCAGTCGCCCTTCAGTTCAGTCATATAATACTCGCCTTGGCCGCATCGGGCGTGACGATAACCCCCACATCTGCAAATTGACTCTGCTATATTATTTCTCCGCTGGTGTGGGAGGTCGCCGCATTTCTTATTTCTTCGAGCCAGTTTGGAAGAAACGTAATAATTAGTAAACGACTGTGGCTTTGATCTGCAACAGTCTATTTACCTGTGAATGGTCCGTACTCTGCATATATGAACTTCGTATGTGAACTGTGACAATAAAATAGTAAATAAAAGTATAAAACAAATACTCTGGAACTTAACATTATTTCATATGTAATTGGCGTCTATTGTACAGTCTCATGTTCCCCCTCCGAGCTAGTCGAGTGATAAGTTATAGGCAGTCTGCAACTTAGTCGGCGCTGTAACTGTAGCGTCCAACGTTACAATATATTGTTTTGGTTATTTAAATGGTTAAGCATGGCAATATTTATAAATGCCAAGTCTTAACTTTTTCGTATAATGTATATGTTAATATTTTACTCACCTCTCCCACTTTATTTTCATACTCCCTGAAACTGTTTTTTGACAAGACTGGAACCTCTATAAGAACAAATAGTTCTTCAGCTCGACTGTATCCGATTCCAACAGAAATTGATCCCCAAACGAATGCTGTGTTAATACTGTTGCCGTATTCAGGGCTTTCTGTAGAAATGTACTTAATTTTATCGCAAGCCATGCATTTGGATTTCAGCGTGCCCTTCAGTCTTGCTCCCTGTTCCTTTTGTAGTACATATCTTCCTCCTGTACACTCCATCTTGTATTCATTAATCTTGACATATTATCTCGTGAAGTAATCCAGATCAACTACACAGCAATCCTGTATTGCAAAGGGCTTAGGATCTGTTGCTGGAGTCATGATATTTTCTATAATAAGTGGTAGAAGTCCGTCACCACTGAAATAGAAATAACTATTTAATTCATATATATTGTTTTATCTTATTTGAAGTAATATAACTGTTTCACCATGTGTTATTTTGACATACCTCAGTTCAAAATCTTCCCAAAGAATAGGGGTTGGAGTTTTTAATGTAGCCACTGGAAAACATGTATAGGGTATAAAAAATAGCAGCTAGGGCATTGTTCAGTAACAGATGATTTCATTATGAAGTACTTCGAGTAAAAATGAAATGTCGATAAAAATGTTGCCATTCGAATAAAGACTATTATTCATTTACATTGTAATGGCTGTTGCACACTGCTGCGCTAAATATGGGGACTTCAGCTGTCCACAACCTAGACTTATCTGGAACAAATGTAGAACTACACCGAAATATTACATCAGTGAGCCTAGAACTTCAACACTGCAGATTTATTTACTAGTATCGTGCCGTAAAATGAAATAAAAATATAAATCTTTTTAAAACATAGTGGCAACCAACTCAGCCATTTTGTTTTACACAAGGCTGGTGCATACTGCATCCACAAATGTGGGCATTCAGAGGGAAGGTCAAAGATGAAGAAACGAGTGAATATTACGACTTCTTATTGTTTGAAATGGAAATTATTAAAGAACTTTTGCATTGTAGATAAAAATGTAACAAACTTATAATGTAAGCTCAAAAAATTTTTAACAAATTTCTTTTATGAAATTCAGCATTATCAAAGTTCTTCTAAACCTTTGCAACATTCATAGTTCTCCTATATATGTTGAAAACCAGGACTTTCAATTATTTCCATAAATCTACTTTTCAAATTAATTTTAATATTTTTACATAAAATGTGGGTAATATATATTTTAATATGAATCACCACTATGAAAAATACTTGCTTTATATTTTCATTGGCCGCCAATTCCTGCAACATTTCAAAAGAAAAATAATTGTTTGCTTCCAGGAGTTTTGTTTACTTGGTGGACCTATTAAACGCAAAAATAAATGTCATAAAATTAAAGCAAATTTTAAAAAGTACGTAATAATGCAAATTTTGCGTAAATTCATTATAACAACCGCTATATATTCTGTGTGACAGGCTAATTTATAATACATAACATGCAGATTACATACAGATACATAACATGATTGATTAGTTCTGTAAAACTTCTGTCTTCAACTATGGTAAGTGGCTGGCAATCGACACAAACAATTTTTGCAATAAGATGTGTGATTGTCGACTGTCTTTTGTCATCATATTTAAATCTACCGGTTTTATCAATGACTTGTGTTAATGTCTGCTGCATTGGAAACTTCTGATACTTAGGCCCCTCTCTGTGGCTGCCCATTTTTGAAGTGGCAAATGTAGACGTACTTGCCACATTTGTCAAATGGAACTGGTCCCGACTTGAAATAACCTCAGTTACAGATGTGAAGGCAGTGGGCGAACAAAGAGCTTTTGACATATGTTGCGTTTTCAAATGCTTGTGTAGATTTGACATTGACTTACAAGATCCCCAGTATCAGTAATTGCAAAATTCATGTCATCCCAAACGGATGACATTTAGATAATTTCAGACTTAAATACTTTAAAAACCTGTTTGTCACACGCTAAACATTATTCACGTAACATTATTCAAAAGCACTCACAAAATATATGCGTGTACTCTACTCCCTGCTTGTTTACGTTTTTTTTTTCTCTCGTATAATCCAACGGTGACGGAAATACACAAGAATGCCATATTAAGAAGACGTACACATAGAACAATTAGAATGATTCAAAGATAAAAATCTATACCAACATCAGCCATTTTGTTTTGCTCAATGCTGAGTGTAGTAACTTCTTGGTACATATTTATCTATGAAATTGCCACCATGAGAATATTTACACTTTGTCTCACTTAACTGATAGAATATATTAAACCAAATACTG
This sequence comes from Clitarchus hookeri, assembly GCA_002778355.1. Lineage (NCBI taxonomy): Eukaryota > Metazoa > Arthropoda > Insecta > Phasmatodea > Phasmatidae > Clitarchus > Clitarchus hookeri. Next base: position 202,860 of record NQII01000410.1, on the reverse strand, counting down.
TATTTGATTAAATGCCTGTCCTTAAAAACTACTTTTGCAAACATTGGTGCTAAACAAATTAATATTTATTTGCTTTCAACTGCAATAGTAATTTGCTGTAAGGAAGTATAGCACACAAGAAAATAAATGCTTGTTAAAGGTGAATTAACCTATACAATAGTTTCGGCATAACTGCAATTTTTGTTTGTTTTGATAAGTTTCTTGTTATAGTTATTTTTGTAACTAAATTAATTCATAATGTTTCGTACTAAGTATATCATCATCTCAAAATATGACTAAATTTATTGCTGTGTAGAAACGAGAACCAAGTAGTATAGTTAGCCTAAAACAGTTCCGAATCAAACCTCAAGAACCGGTATAAATTGGAACAGAAGAATCAAACCAACCTACCCCTAGTTACAATGTTGCTCACTGTTAAACATTAATTAACTCTATCCCAAACCCTTATCATGAGCCAAAAATAAATTGAAATTTTTCAGCAATTTTTGCAAACTTTAGGCTGTATGCATGCGCCAACTAAAAGTGCAACTTTTCCACGCTATTAGAAATTGACAGTCTTAAGATAGTTATATTTTTTTTTTAGCCCACCCTACTCCTTAAGGCTTGGCTTCACCTCTTTTGCAGAAATGCTTAGTTTTTGTGTCAATTTTTGTTTCAGAGGAATTATAAATTTCTGACTATGGAAAATGGTTATTTTACTAGTTGTTTAATATTTTTGTAATTAATTTTTACAATGTGTTTTTAGTTAGTTGAAAATAACGGGAACATATTGATATTCCAAACTTTATATCATGCTATATATCAGTATTTATATCAGTAGAATTATAAAGGCAGAAATTCTGTTCTCCTTTTTTACTAATTCGTTTTTCTATAACAAATTAGACAAAAATCACTCGTTTTACATTATCGAAGATTAAATTTAAAACATCTTACAGCAATTATAGATTAACTGCTTGCATATAAATATATCATTAAAACTTTTTAATATTAACTCACGGGTCCATTCTTAATGGTGGTTACTACATTTCTTACCAAAAAATGTTTGACTCCAACTTTATCGTCAATTCTGTTGTTATTTGAACTCTGATTGGCTGTCGTCTGACCACGCCACACTACTTATCCAATCATCAATGACGAGATGAGAGCCAATCAGGGAACTTTTCTATAATTTCACATGATTTGCAATTTCCATATTTACTACTTTAAGGACCAAATGAACAATAACCTCGAAATCTTTATCTGAAATTTAAACAATGCAATACTTGATACTCTCTAAGGACAAAATGAATAATAACAATAACAGCAGCAATAATCTCTAAATTACCTCTACATCAATAAACTCATGACATAACCAAAATTACATTGCACTTCGCTTAAATCATATACTAAATCTTACTTTGAAAATTATTTTAATTAATCGTCACACACAACCAAATAATCCAAAACTAAAACTTAAATATAATATAAAAATAATATCTGAAAATCCTGCAATGTTACAACTGGCGACTTAGTTTGTCTGGGTCGGTCGCCACGTAGTTTCATGGTATCTGCTGACTTGTCCTTGAGCCGTTCGGCAGGCTCGTGGTGGCAGTTCCTGAAAGTCCTCTGGCTTGGCTCATCTCTAGACATTGGCTCATGGCTCATCTCTAGACGTTAGCTCATTGCGGGGTTCATCCTTTGGGTTAGTTACAGCAGGGAGTAGGGGCACAGTATCACCCTCTGCCTCCACTGCGGTTGCAGACTCCTCTGTCCAGGGTTCGAGCTCGGCCAGCAGCATCACATTGCCATCCGGCACAGCGTCGCAACTGTGCTCATCCCTCGGGGTAGTGACAGTCGGGGACAGAGACTCTGCAGTGTTCCCTGTCTCTACTGCGGATGCGACTCATCCATCCGGGATTCGGGTTTGGCCAGCAGAATCACGTTGTCAACCAGCACCGCATTGCAGCTGGACTCATCCCTCGGGGCAGTGGCAATCAGGGGCAGGGGCTCGGCAGTGCCCCTGTCTCTACTGTGGGTGCGGAATCATCTGTCCAGAGTTCGGGTTCGGCCAGCAGTATCACGTCACCGTCTGGCAGCACGTCGCAGCTGGGCTCATCATCTTTGGCAGATGCATGATCACGGAGAGGAGTAGAGGGAGTTCTGGCCCTTTCTTCTTCCTGTAGCATCTCTATCGATGGATGGGGTCTGGGTGGTGTTTCTTGGGGTTCCCGGTCCAGTGAAGACCGCCTGGATATCGAGGACCCGCCAGCTCTGGAACTGCCTTGTACAGGACCTTCTCTCTGTGTGGCGAACCCGGAAGGAGTGGAAGGAATGTAGCATGAGGATGCATACCGTAATAGGAGCTAGTATGTCCCAGAGGATACAGCGCTCCCTCGTTGCCTTGGCTCCGTGTCCCCTCTCCTCCTTGGCCGGCATCCTCTAGTTCCAGTGTTCAAGCTCTTGGAAGAGGCCTGGTTCGAACTCGTCTTGGGGCTCTTCCTCTTATTCCTTATCTGCCCATCTGCTGGGGTCATCTCCGTCGGGTCTTTTGGTGCCTGGGAGGACCGGGCCTCATTTTCCCTTGAGTCACTTTTCGTATTCGCCCTCGTTCATTCTCGGCCCGCCAAGTACACATTTGTTTGTCTTCCTACGACTACACAGGGTTCCTCCCAATTCTGGGCTAGAACGGCACAAAACTTACCCTGGCCACGTCTCAGTGGGAAATTTTTAAGGAGGAATTTCTCACCCATTTCAAAGACCCTTACCACTGTTCAGGGTTTAGGATATTTCTGGTCAATATACTGTTCCTGGGTCGCTTGAGCTCACTGGCTGCGAGCCAGTACTTCCAGTCTGATAGTTTCAGGTTGCGGGAGGGTGGTTGGCTCTAGCTCCAACTGCCAAACACCCAGCCGCCTTATTGCCTGGCCTAGGATTAGCGGACTAGGTGAGGTGTCTATAACCTCATCATTTCTGGGTAGGAGGAAAAACTGAGGTTTTTCTTTTTTAGCTCCTGATTCCACTGCTTAATGGGATTGGCCTGTGGGTGACAGAGTGGGGGGGGGTAGTCAATGTTTCAATTGCCCTTTTGTTACATGCCTTTTGCTATAGGTTGCTAGTGAATTGGGGTGTGCTGTCAGTAAAAATTGCCTGCAGGTATCTCCAATGGGGGAAGATTTAGGTTTAAAATTTGCAGATGATGCCCGTTGCTTCCTCGCTTGGTAGGGGGAAGGTTTCACCCACCTTGAGAAGTGGTCTGTTATCACCAGAAAGTAACTGTTGCCTCGGGTGCTTCGAGGATACTGTGACATTACGTCCACTGCTAGGTGCATCCACAGGCTTCGGGGCCGTCATGGCCTTCCTACTCGTTTGGCCACTGGGTAGGCTTTGTGTCGACAGCACTCCTCACAGCTTGTGATGTTCTGTCAGACATCTCTGCTGATGCCGTCCCATATGTAGCGTTCTCCAATGCCACGTAGAGTGGCCAGCTTGGTGGTGGTAATGGTGTTGCTGGCAAATGTCAGCTCGTAACTCTGTCTGTATCCATGTATTCCATTTCGTGACCACACTATTTTGTCTTTGAGTTTGTATTGTTGGGGCTGGTCATGTAACAAGTATTGGATTTCTGGGTCTCGCTGCTGGTAGTAGTTCAGACGGTATTGACTTGCCTGTAGCTACTGGAGCAGTACACATTCCTCCCGGCTATGCGGAGGAGCTGAGGGAGGTGTGATTCTTTTTGGGCCTTCTTGGCTGTCCGGCCAACGGGAGAGGGCATCTGGTAGGTTGTTTAACCACTATGGTCAGTGTTGCACTTTAAAGTCAAACTCAATCAGGAACATTGCCCACTGACCAAGCTTGGTTTTAGTATTCTTAGAGGTTCATAACCTGGTGAGTGCCTTACCGTAAACCTTAAAATGAAAAGTTAGCATTCCAAATAGTACTGGTATGTTCTCATGGCCCTATCACAGCAAGGCATTCCTGCTCGTTAATGTGATACCTTTGTTCAGTCGCATTCAAATGGGTACTGACGTACGCAATCAATTGCGGCCTTCCTTCTGGGTCTTCCTAGTAAAGTACAGCCCCTAATCCAACTTGGTATGCATCCGTCTGGAGTATCAGGGTTTTCCCTCCCTGCCGCCTATGTAAAATTGGGATGGTCTGGAAACTTTCCAAGGTTTTGGAAAACTGTCTGCTGTTCCGCTCCCGATTTCCATTGGGTATTTTTCTCTAAAAAGGGGTTCAACGGAGCCATCAGTTGTGCCATGTCGGGTATGAACTCCCTTAGCCAGTTACATAGCAATCTTTGCAATTGTTTCTTGGTCCTCTGTTCTTCAGCTTCCAGGATAGCTTGAATTGATCCTATCTGAGAGTAGTTCCCTTCAAGGGGTGACCGCGTGTCCAAGGTAGTAGATATTTGACTTTCCAAAATGAATTTTAGAAAGTTTGCACATTAGGCCGTGAATCTCAAGTCGCTCTAATAATACCCTTTGCAAGTGGATACAATGCTCCTCCCACGAGTTGAAGTAGATTATAATATCGTCAAAGTAGGTGAAACAAAACTATCCTACGTACTCGAAAAGTATTCTGCCAACACTAATCGTTAAAAAATGGTTAGGGTGTTCCTCAGGCCAAAGGGCACGACCTTTAACTGAAGCGTCTCTCCTTTGGGCATGATGAAAGTGGTATATTTTCGGCTGTCTGGATGCACAAATATTTGCCAATACCCGGACTGCATGTCAAGGATAGAGAAAATTTTGGCTTCCCCTATGACCCTCAGTATGTGGATAAGGTTGATGGCTGGGAGAGCTATAGAGTGGGTGATATCGCTCAACTCTTGATAATTGGCGTTAAAGCGCAATTGTCAGTCCTATTTTGGAGACAAGTACTACCCTTGGGTTGTAGGGTGAATCTGAGGGATACACTATCCCTTCGTCCTTCATGGCCTGGACCTGGGTCATTACTATATCCCATCGCTTCACTGGCATACTGTACGGACGGCAGAAAATTGGCAGTTCTTGGGTAAGCCATATCTCATTATGTGCATATGTTCCAAGTTCTAGTAATTAAAGACGTATCGAAATCTGAGACCTTTCAACCCAGCCTATTGAGACTAAATTTGAAAGCAGCCTACACTTATTGATAAAGGTGGGTGCTTACGTTTTTGTAAAATTAATTATGGTTGTCACAAACTTTGAAATAAAAGAATTTTGACTTTAAAATGTGTTTTCCTTGTTTTAGCAAAAGTTAACGTTACATTCTGCATTTGTATTGTAAGAGTTATATTTTTAATGGGGTGTGTGCTCTACTGTTTAAATGCCAGGTAGTCTCATTTAAAGTCCCGTTATTGTTTTTACTGCATTGCATTTTAAACTTTCAACTTACTCTGTCATCTCAAGGATGGGTATGTGTGCATGTTGAGGAAGTGACACACACTACGTACTGCTTATCGCTCCATGCCGCCCACCTGGTGCCGGTGCAGGTTATAAGCTGTGTATACCAGATGCGCCGTGACACTTGGTGCAACATACATACCAGTTAAAGTATTGTGTAATGTACTACATACAGTACAGTACTTAAAATTCTGCACATACAGTGCATGATTTGTGTTTGCTTTAAAATGTATAATAGGTAGTGTGTTTTATCACGATTTTTGGAGCCAATATCACTGTTCCATTAATAGTAGTGCAGTCTGGTGAGCGGTGGTTTGGCAAATTTCAAATTTCCAGCCTCACCATAGTTTGCCTCCAGGCCACTAGGTTCACTGTTTGTCAACTAACACTCACCAGACTGCAGTGTGCCACCACTCGCCACGTGATGAAGGTGGCCTAGAAAGCAAAATGTCCAACTTTTGTTTGTAAGTGTGTATCCATGAGTACAGCCCTGTGAGTACTTGTGCAATCTGTCTACTCTTTATAATGTAATCCGTAGCCTAGCAGCATATTCCTGACAAATCTCATTGTTTAATAAATGAGTGTGTGTTATTTAGTATTTACCCTCTTCCTAATTTACAAGTTCATACCTTGACACATACGTGACTCGTTTTGAAAAAGTACTGACATGAAAATGTTTTATACTGCACGTGAAACATTCGTTGAGTATTAGGAATACATTAGCAGATATATTAAATAGTACATACTAGCTTCCACAATTAACCTTCAAGTAGATAATTTGGGGTAAAATTATATTCTGCATTAAAAGTATGAATGCAATTTCTTGAAATACATTGGAGTGACCTAGGTATTGTGTTGGTAGTATTCTGGTTAAGTTACATTCATATTATCAGCATATTTTAAAAGAAATAATATATACTTTCTGTAGAGTGGAGTGAAGTGGAGAAGTTTGTGCAGTTCTTCCTCCGACGTGTGCAACTCATCTGAAAGATTCATGGCAAATAACTTTGGAAATATCTCTGCGTTATCTTGGGCACCACATCTGCAAATCGTTGTATCTTCCTTTCTGACCTTGTTCCGTGGGTAGTCGTATTTCTGGCGTCATGATGTACAGCTTTTTTTACAATCGCACGTTTAATCTCACAAGATTTACTGCGCCCATTCATGGCATATTTGGTACATTTTCAATTGGCTGTTTTACATCACACAACTCGTTCAGGCATGTTGCAATAAATTTGGTAAGTGTATTTAAGCATGCAAATAGAGAAAACATCATTTTTATTTTTTTTAAATCTGAGAGATGAGGTATGCACTATTATGGCATTATTTTTTTCCTTGGCAGATTTTGAGCATAAGAAATAGATAAACGTAAGAAATTATATAATCCAGACAAACCTGAAGATGCCAAAATTTTATTGAAGTTGTTAATGGAATCTGACAATGACAGCGAGTCTTAGGACAAAAGTGAGACAGATGCTGATGATCATATTGAACAGTGAGCTGAAGACTCTGAAACTGTACAGGAAACTTCATCTTCAGAAAGTGTGTGTAGTTCTGAAGGAAATTAAGATCACTTTTTTAATGCAAAAGACAAAGTGACAAAATGGCAAAAAACAAAATTTTTACTACATGTGAAACACAAATTGCAGAACATATTAGTGCATTTGCCAGGTGTGGTAGGACCTGCATTACAGACAGAAACTATTCTTCATTGCTGGCAATGTTTTTTAAGTGAAGAAATACTGGTGGCCATCATTCAACACACAAATGAATACATTCAAACTGTTCGACCACAGTACACACGTGAAAGGGATGCAAATTTCACAGATATTATTGAACTGAAAACATTTGTTGGTCTGCTTTATCTTGCAGGCGTATTACGAAGTAACAGGCTGAGCTTGGAAGAGTTATACGATGATGATAGTTTTGAGGTAGAATTATTCTGCCTAGTGATAAGTTTGAAACAATTGAGGTTCCTTCTGCACTGCATCCAGCTTGATGAAAGACAAACAATGGAAGAAAGGAAAACTGTGGATAAAATGGCTGCTGTTCGTAAGATTTTTACAGCTTTTGTTGAAAACTGCAAGAAAAATTATTTACCAGGGAAAAATGTAACAATTGATGAAACACTGCCTGGTTTCATACCGTCTAAGCCAAACAAGTACGGATTTAAAATTTTTGCATTAGTCGATTCTAAAGTTTGTTATTCTTACAACTTGGAAATTTATCCTGGAAAACAGCCAGAAGGACAGTTTCAGATAAGTTACAAGCCTGCTGACATTTGTAATGACGCAGTAATAATAATTACTGGGATACATGGTTCATTTTCTTTCGTTTTGCGAGGCTTCATAATATTTTATTGGGATTCGAAGTTCTTGGAGTGGTATAATGTTTATCGGGCATACGTTTGCCTTTTCTGAAATCGTAGTCTTTTTTAGCATCATCATTAGTAGATAGAAGTTTTCCGACTGCATTGAGAGTTTTTGAAGGTTTGGATTACCTTTCACCTACGACGCAGTTCGGAATGGCGTAGGAAGTGGTTGCCCGGCCCACGCCATAACAAAGACAGATAACGGTAAAGGACCAACAGTAGACAATCAGCGCTCCAAGGGTACGCGTTGGGCGTGGCAAGTATCCCCCACACCGGCAAACGTTATACTAGTACATTATTTCCGCCGGTGTGGGAGGTCGCTAGTTCCTTTTGCGAGGCCAGTTTTCAAGACGTGAATAAATAAACAAACCACTGTGGCGCTGCTCTCTGTTTGTTTGCCTGTGAAACCTGTTCGTACTCTGCATACCTCAAGATTGTATGAGAACTGTTTTATTTAATGATAAATAAAAGTACAAAGTAATAGACAGAAACTGGACTTTATTTTCATATTAGTTTTGGCACCTTTAAAGTTTCATGCTTCTGCCGATTGACCTAACCGAGTTGTAATTTCCAATCGTCAATACTGACGATGAAATGTTACACATTGTCAAAAGACTTTCTGAACCTATGTATAATACTGGGCATAATTTAACAGCCGACAACTGGTTCACTGATAAAAATCTTGTGGACTTCCTCCAAACCAAAAAATTGTATTATGTAGGCACTGTGAAGAAAAATAAGTGACAACTTCCACCAGAGTTCGTGACCAAAAAAAACAAGAAAAGACAAATATATTTGGGTTCCAAAAGAATGCTACAATTTTATTTCATGTACTAAGAGAAAAAATGTCACACTAATATCCAGCATGCATTTTGACGATTCCATTGATAAAAAAAAGGACCAGATTGTAAGGCTGAAATAATAACATATTATTACCAGACAAAATCAGTAGTTGTTATAGTTGACAAAATGTGTGCCTCTTTCAAAGTACAAAGAAACACTCGCCGTTGGCAATTACAGTAAAACCTCTCAATAACAAAATTTAAGGGACTAAATTACAGCAAGTTTGCTATAAAAGAGTTCTTTATAAAAGAGCAAAATTGTAATTTCATTGAAATAATTAGTCGTCTTCAAATAAAACTAATTTTTAGTAACTGGCAGCTACAGCCTAGCAGGCAAATAAAAAATTACTATCGTATTAACACCAAAAATGCAAACATCTACCGTAACACACAAAAAACTTATATTTGTTTCAAATAATTGCGGTAAGGGTTGAGGTGGCAAGTCCATATCTCTTGGCGATATCAGTATTTTTTCTCACCTGTATCCACAGCATCTAAAATTTCTTATTTTGTTGCCACCAAAATGACCTTGTTTTTTTTTATCAACTTGTGATTTTAATAATACAAACTTCATACACTTTAAAACATACAAAATAAATAAATCAATTATGCAGACACAAAATAAATAAATAAATTGAACAAACACAGCTGCTGCGACCACGGAATAAGTAGTACAGCCAAAACTGCCCAGCACAACCACATAATTAATAGCGCAAAAACTGCTTCTGCAATCACGAAATGAATTACGCCCAAACTGCTCCTACGATCACATAATAAATTACGCCAAAACTGTTGCGGCTTCAGGTTAAAACCACTTGGGAGTAACATAGATTTACACATATGATTAGGTTATGTTCTCCCGTGACAACTTGTAAACATAGCAAGGAATCAAGTCATTGCCAACTTTGAAAATCGAGACAGGCAGTCCAAAGTTGTAGACATTCGTTCTTGTTAAACAGTGATCAACAAAAAGATTGCAGTGTTTGCCACAGTAATTTTGTTTTACTGAATGCTAAGTGCAACATCTTCACGCTGTGTATATCTATGACATTGATCGCATGAGAATGTTTATGTTTTTAACACGCAGAAAATGAATTCCGTGCAGACGGCCACAGTTAAAAAAATTATTTTAATGAATAAAGGTGTTAATTAAATAGATTATTTATTTGGCAAATTTTATTTGGCAAATTTTATTTGGCAAATTTTATTTGTTATAAGGAAGTTTGCCATCACGGACAAGGAAAAATGCTAGTTAATTAGAGTTAAACTAACATGTACAGTAATACAGTTTTGACGGAACTAAATTTATTGTTTGTTATAAGGAGTTTCTCGTTATGGCAGTGTTTGTAAGGCTAAAGTTTTACTGTAGTAATATTTTGTACAATTCTGAACATCAGTGGTAGATCATATTTGCTTCTAAAGGCAATTAAGTGAAGAAGAAATGTTTGTTTTTTAAAGCACTGAGTATGGACTAAGTAGCTGAACATCTGAACAGACGAGCAATGAAGGATAGGGAATACCTTCATCCCTCCAGGAAAAATTGAAGTAGTTCAAATCTCCTGTTACGAAGCAACCAGAAGATCGTCCAACCTCAACTTCTTCAAACAAAAGGAAAAGTTGTGCAACTTGTGCAATGGGCAAAAAACAAAGATACTCCATATACTTTTGTAAGCACTGCAATAAATGGTTGTGCTTGGAACATGCCACAGTTAAATGCGAAATATGATTCAGCTGAAAATTTGAAGGCTATGAGGCGTACTTCTTTATAAAACTTTCTAGCTGAATTGCTGCAATGTACTTTTAATTCTCTTTTTAATACTGCTGGGCCGATACCGATACCCTAGTATCGACCGATATCAGCGGTATTGGTATCGGTAGCATCAGTAACATATTTATCAGATACTTAGCCTTGATACTATGGTATTTATTTTCTATTTCTCCGTGTATCCACTTACAGTACACTAACTAACGTTATTTACTATGATGTGTCTATACCAATTTTCTCCCAATTCTGTTTATTATTCCATAAAGTTTTCCCAATAATAATTGGTGCAGAATTTAAAAAAACAGGATGGTAATACGGCCTTAGCAGCTACATGAAATATCAAAAACAATGTAGGTTACACACAACAAATTTTGCACCGCTGTAATCAAAGTTAAATTTTCCAACACTTGACATATTCTTCAAGCACCAATGAGTCAAATATTTATTTATTTCCATAAATTTATTTTTTGTCTTCTATATGTTTGTTTACAATCAGCACAGCAAGAGCAAACTAATTTTTTTCACGCAATTGTGTGCATTTTCTATTCAGGTGCAGAGCCAAAGCAAAAAATACCGGCCACTGCAAAAATCTGGCATTAAAATTATGCATCAACTTTTAATAATATAAAATCTAGCATTAATTTGTTTACTATTAAAATTTATTTAACTAAAAACAAGTATGGCCACAACTCGTTTCACATTTTTCTGCAATATGGCGCTTGGCGCAGTTAAGCGATTGTATTGTTACCAACATTCCCATAGCTGTTGTGCACCTTAAAGAAAGTTTTCAGCCTTCACATTTTGTTAGAGTAATACAGACATCTTCCAGAAATTAAATCATGCATGCATATCAATTTAGCGGCGAGAACTATTTCATTCACTACTCTGTGGAAGAAATTTATAGTTTTGTTTTGTAGAAATGGCCCTGCGAGGTGAAACTGAACATCTCACTGTGTCAACATTGTGTGATTTCAAGAATATTGCGCACTTTCCAAAACAAACAGAATTTCAAAGAAAGGCAAGTTGCACTTATATCATGAAAGTATTCAAATATTCTTTTACTTCTAATGTGGGTATTGGTATCGAGTATTGGCAGTATCAGCTCACAAGAATCGGTATCGGTGGAATAGGCGTATTTTTTTATCTTGATGGTTCAAGAAAAGTGTAATTTGTTTACTGTAAGAGATGTAATGATACTTCTTTCTAAAAAGTTCCAAGCTGCATTTCTGTAGTGTACTTTAAATTGTCTTTTTTATCTTAGTAGTTCAAAAAGACGTAACCATGAATAAAGAAAATAATATTTTTACTTAAATTTTAAGAAAGAACATTATTTGAGGATTATTTTAATTAGTATTTCACTAGAATTTGAAAAATGCATTTTGATCGAACTTGTAAATTTTTGTATTGCGCCAGACGAATGGTTAACATCGGGGTCTCGAGAGCAGAAGAGGGTTATGCGAGGTGAGTATGGAGCAGCACCAGATTGCAAGGGTGGGGGAAACAGGAGATCTCTGAGAAAACCCACCCACCAGTGGCTTTGTCCAGCGCGATTCCCACATGCAAAAATCAGAGCAACCGCGCCAGAAATCGAACCCAGTTCGCCTTGGTGGGAAGTGAATAGTCTGACCACTACACCACTGCAGCCCCATTTTGTAAGTAAAGCAGTAGGCCTTAGCAAACAGTGTTATGTGCTTTAAAAACTGTGTGGGTACACAAATTTTCATGAAACTTACATCATATTACAAATATTACTGTGGAAGTATACTGTACAAATTTGGATCAATTCTATTCAGCCATTGTATTTCATGACTATGATTGCCATTTGCTTGTGCATAGTTTTATATTAAAATATTGATTTGTGAGGTATTTAAACACTATAATTCTAATCGTAAATGATGAACGTAATCATAAGTAATTTAACGATTGTTTAAGGCACGTTATCTTCTGTATGAAGTAGTAAATACAGAGTAATCTCAAAAAGCATGCCTGCCTTTATCAGCGTATCAGCTATTCGCAGTTTTTTAAAAGTGAGTGTTCAAAACATCTCTGCCGTTTTTATAACAGGAAAAAGAATCTTAACTATTTTGTTATTCTGTCGACAACCTAAGCCAAACATATTTTCATGTAATCTCAGAAGGATTGACCATCGCTAAAGGCATTAAAATATATTGAAACAGAAAAAGAATTGTGAATATCAATTAACATTAAAAAAAATTATATTTACTAAGCGAGTAATGTTCATAGTACTAATTAGAATATTTATCATTTTTGTTGTTTATTTAATGAGAATGCATTGGACATAGAGCCGGCTGATGTAAACATCAGCTGAAAGTCGCATGGCAAAATTTATATTGACAGGTACATGTAAAGATATGTAACAAACATGCTGAAACTACAAACTCAGAGCGAGTGAGAGATTTGGGTGGCCCTTAACATTAAGGTCTTGAGAACTGGTGAGGGTGAAACAACGTATGAAGCAGTGCCGGAATGAAAGGGCAGCGGAAACAGGAGATCCCAGAGAAAACCAGCCAACCAGTGGCATCATCCAGCATGATGTCCACATGCCAAAATCTGGAAGCAAACCTGCCGGGAATCGAACCCAGTTCGCCTAGGTGGGAGGCAAGTACTCTAACTACTACATTACGGTGACCCTTCTTAGCTGGGCTTTCAAAAGTGCTTACCATGAACAGCCTTTAAACTTACACTCACTTTTGTAACATTTTATGTTGAACCTTAGTCACTCATCTAGCACACTATCATCTTCACTCATCTAGCAGACAATCATCTCATTTCTACCATTTGGATTCCATATTTTAGTACCAAACACTGTAAAATCCAACTGGGTAAATTAATTACATTTTTCTAACTGCCCCATTCCAATATCCCAATATAATTGTTGTTGTTTCATTTCATTTCAAATGATCTCAAAAAAACCTTGCGACACACACTGAGGGAGACTAAGTACTCCAACTGGAGTCCCTCACTCATGGATGCTCTTCACCACGTAACATTTACATTTTACAGACATTAATTAGTTATTTTGTTGGGGTTAACATCCTCTCCTCTAAGCTATCTATAAGGCTCAGCAGGGGACAGCTTACAAACTGAACATCACTAAACAAGTCGCACACATCAGGCATACTCAAAATTTCAAAGTGGAACTTCATGGCCCAACGTCTCCCTAATGACCTCTGCCAGAAATCGATGAGACTACAACAGTTACTCTAATTTGGAAACAAGTGAATGATACCTAGGTGTCTGTAATAAGTCTATTTTTGATTAAGGTGGGCAGAAACTAAGCAACATCCTTCCAATGAAAGCATCATTGCATTGAAATGTATCCATACTACTCACCATATGTAGGTTGCTGCAAATCTGGCGATTACATCTGCCTTTGTTCATAAAGTCACTGCAATATTTCCTTTTAAATTTTTTTACACCAGCTAGTTCAACAGTCTTACTGTTTGCTGCCTGCATTCCTGCTACTGAAATTTCTAAATTACTTCCTGTTTGGGTTTTAGGATCTTGCCAGACTTGAGCTGGATTCACTGGAGATGAACGATGCTGTGTTTTAGGACTTTGCTTGACTTGAGATGGAATTCCTGGAGAGGATCTTGACTGGCTTGTATGACCCCAACTGCCTTGTACTGAAATTCCTGCAGATGATCCTAATTGGGTTTTAGATCTTTGCCAGACTTCTGCTAGAGTTTCTGTAGTTGATCCTGACTGGCTTCTTGAAACCTGCCAGACATGACGTGAATTTCCTGAAGTTGACCCAGACTGGCTTTTAGGGTAGACCGTACCTGCAAGCAAACATCATAACAAATCAAATGCCATATAATTGCACCCACATATAACTTGCACCTCACAGCAATTCTTAAAAGTTCTCATTATTATAAAGAAAGTTAACATGTTTTTGCTATAATCAAATGTTTTCCCACAATAACTTTAAAATCTTATTTTAATGAAAAACCGCTACATTTAGAAAAAGGATTATACCAATAAAATTATTTTCAGAAACTTAAGATTTATGTTAGTAGATTAAAAAAATTTCATTCTTGGAATATTACCTTGAATTTTCAAAATTGATTACCACCTTTCACTAGTAAACATTTAAATTTCATAAATTAAGGAAATCTCAATTTATTAAGAAAAACCTAAAAATTAATAGTGACACACAAATTTTTATTTAAAATATTTACATTTTTGAAAATCTAAATTTTAAACAGAAAATTAATTAACCTCAAAACCGTACCAGTTCTAATTCAAAACAAAGAAATTTTTAAAATCTTATTTTAAACAAAAACAAAAAAAAAACCTAAAAATTATATCAGTTTTTATTAAAAACAACCAAATCTTAAATATGTATTTTAAGCAAAAACATAAAAAAAATTAATAAATGCCGAAAGCATTTCAATTTCAAAGAAAATAAACACATTTTGAAAATTCTTATTAACTTAAATACAGCATAAACAATATTAAATTACATTAAGTACAATGAAAAACAGATACAAATTTTAAAACAAAACTATTTTTTTAAAAAAATCATTTTTTTTTTAATTTTATACATTTTTTAACACATTACTTGGTTAACATTTATAACAACAGTTAACATTATTTTTATTTATTTACATAAAATTTATATTTCTTTGAAATTCTTTCTTTCCAGATTAATTAAAAATTACATTACACACTTTTCCAACTACAACAGCTTTATTAATATCAAATCAACAATTATTTTCATACACTGAAAAGCCAAAAAAACTGGTACACCTGCCTAATATCATGTAGGGCCCCCGCGAGCACGCAGAAGTGCCGCAAGACGACGTGGCATGGACTCGACTAATGTCTGAAGGTATGCAGGATGCTATTCACACCAGGGCAGTCCACAAATTCATAGCAGTGCAAGGCGGTGGAGATCTCTTCTGAACAGCGCATTGCAAGACATCCCAGATATGCTCAATAATGTTTATGTCTGGTGATTTACGTGGCCAATAGAAGTGTCTTAAGTCAGAAGAGTATTCCTGGAACCACTCAGTAGCAACTCTCAACGTGTGGGGTGTCGCATTGTCCTGCTGGAATTATCTAAGTCTGCTGGAATTATTCACGTCCGTCGGAATGCACAATGGACATGAATGGGTGCAGGTGGTCCGACAGGATGCTTACGTATCTGTCACCTGTCAGAGTCGTATCTAGACGTATCAGGGGTCTCATTTCACGCCAACTGCACCCGCCCCATACCATGATGGAGCCTCCACCAGCTTGAACAGTCCCCTGTTGACATGTAGGGTCCATGGATTCATGAGGATGTCTCCATACCCGTACACGTCCATCCACCCCACACAATTGGAAACGAGACTCGTCAGATCAGGCAACATGTTTCCAGTCATTAACAGTGTTTGCGGGCCCAGGCGAGCCGTAAAGCTTTGTGCCGTGCAGTCAACAACGGTACACGGGTGGGCCTTCGGCTCTGAAAGCCCATATCAATGATGGTCTGTTGAATAGTTCGCACGCTGGCACTTATTGATGCCCCAGCATTGAAATCTGCGCCAATTTGAGAAAGGGTTGCACGTCTGTCACGTTTAATGATTCTCGTTAGTTGTCATTTGTCCCGTTTGTTCACAATCTTTTTCCAGCCACAGCTATGTCGAAGATTTTATTTTTTACCAGATTCCTGATATTCACGGTACACTCGTGAAATGGTCGTAAGCGAAAATCCAAATTTTATTACTACCTCGGAGATGCTATGTTCCATCTTTCATGCGCCGACTATAACAACACGTTCAAACTCACTTAAATCTTGATAGCCTGCCATTGTAGCAGCAGTAACCAATCTAGCAATTTTGCTAGATGCTTGTTGTCTTATATAGGCGCTGCTGACCGCATCGCGCTACTCTGATTGGTTCCACACCTCTGTTATTTGCATACGCACGCCTATACCGGTTTTTTTTGGCTCTCCAGTGTATAATGACAAACACATCAAATTGAAAGATGTTTTATTGTGCGGTGACTTGAAGTGCAATTTAATTTCTATACCCAAAATAGAAAATGAAGGATATACTGTGATTTTCGAGTGTGGGACAGTAAAAATAAGGAAGAATGGTGTCACCTACATTCAAGGTAGGAAACTTGGAAATTTGTATACCATAAGATTTTACCCAAGAATGAATCATTCTGCCAATCTGACTGTGACTAGTGACATACTTCATCGAAGAATGAGACATTCTTCAGTATACCCAACCAACACAATGTGTGATGTATGCCTTAGAGGAAAAATGACACTCCTCATTCAACCCGACACCGGACTACAAAAAAGCAAAGAGATTTTTGGAAATTGTGAGCAGTGATTTTGCCGGGGCCAATCACACCGATAAGTCATGACAAATGCAGGTATTATGTGACATTTATTTATCACTATTCTCATTTCACGTGTGTATACATGCTGAAAAATAAAAAGGACATTTTCAACAAATTTGTTGAATATAAAGCCATGGTGACAGCAAAGTTCGGCTGTAAAATTTTCCGATTTAGATCAGACAAGGGAGGTGAGTATAGTTCCTCTGAGTTAAGAGATTTTTCCAAGCAGAAGGGGATTCAACTAGAGCCAAATTTAGCCAAGAATCCTGAGCAGTCCGGAATTTGTGAAACAATGAACAGAACATTATTGAATATGGCAAGATGTTTGATTTTGGACTCAGACCTTGACAATACAATGTGGAGTGAAGCTATCCGAATGGCTGTGTATATTATTAATCGTTTGCCTACATCTGCATTACCCAACAAGCATGAGACCAGCAGAATTATGGTACAGATATCCGGTTGAGCTGGAAAAAATGTGAGTTTTCAGGTTCTATCGCGTATGCACATATACCAAAGGAGGATCGTACCAGAAAATTAAGTGAACGCAGTAAGCCTCTTGTTATGATAGGGTATGTTACCAATGGTTATCGTTTATGGGATGCTGAGCTTGGGAAAGTGGTTACTGCTCACTCAGTTCACATTCAATGAAACTTCAAAACATATCCAGGAGGAGATAATTGGTACTCCAAGCGAAGATGAAGTTGAAGAAACCAAATCGTCCAACGGGGACGGGAATCACACGAGTACCTCACCAGTGACTAAACCGACATTGGAACAACAAGGATCAAAGCGGAAACCTCTATTGCCTTCGAAGTTTGAAGACTTTGATATGACCATGATGGTTGCCTTATCAGTAGGAGCCTTACCTATGGAGAATCCTACTACATTTGAGGAAGCAGTTGAAGCCAAGGAAGAATGGGAAGAGACGATTACCAAAGAACTAGAGAACCAAGCAAGGAACAAGACTTGGGAACTTGTACCATGTCTACCTACTGTTAATGTTATAGACTCTAAGTGGGTGTTTACCCAGAAGACAGTTGATGGTATAGATGTAAAGAAAGCTAGGTTCGTTGCACGTGGGTTTCAACAAGAAACTTCAGTTGATGAGGATGTGTATGCTCCTGTATCATGTATGGTAACACTCAGTTCTTCTAGTTTTTTCAGTTGAATTTGATTTACAAATCCTTGTGACGGATGTTAAGTCGGCATTTTTAAATGGTAATCTTGAGGAAAAGGTGTATATGAAACCTCCAAAAGATATAGAAAATGTGCCTAATAATTTTGTTTGTTTGTTGCATAAATGTTTATATGGTTTGAGTGTCTCTCCTAAATTATGGAACAAATGTTTAGATGTAACTTTAATTGAGATAGGGTTTATGCATGTTTATGCATTAAAGATTCAACCTTTTTACTTATTTGGGTTGATGACCTAATTTTAATCTCAAAATGTGATACAGAAATTGCTAGAATAAAAAATTCTTTGCAAGATAAATTTGAAGTGAAAGATATGGGAAATAAGGATAAATTCAAATTTCTTGGAATAGATATTGAAAAATCTGATGGTATTTTTATATCTCAACAAATGTTAATTGAAAAAGTTTTGATATCATTCAATATGACAGAATGCAAGGGTAGTAATATTCCAATTCAGGCAGAGTTGCAATTACCAATAGATAATGAAAATTTAAACTATTTTGTGAATTAGTACGGTCTCTCATGTACATTATGTTAGGCACACAACCTGACTTATGTTATTCTGTGGCATATTTCAGTCAATTTAAGCACAATTATACTGATGCACATTTTAGGGAACTAACAAGAGTTCTAACGTACTTGAGCACAACTAAAACTTGGAAATTAAAATTTACCAAGAGTTTAACTAATTCAAAATTAGAACAAACTTCATTTGCTGATGCAGATTATGCATCTGATATTAACAATCGTAAAAGTATTTCTGGATTTATTGTAAAGTTGAATGACCAAAAGGTCAAATCATGTGAGTGTAAAGTATAATTTCATAAAGAATCTAGTGGCTGAAGGAATTGTTAAGATTAAGTACGTTGCTTCAAGTGAACAGGTCGCAGATTTGATGACCAAGGACTTACCTTTTCAAAAATTTTAATATTTTTGCCAGAAGTTTGGCCTTATCTAAAGTTTTAATTTGTACAGTAAAGCACCAGTACAACGAACTTAATTACAACGAACATTTCATTAGTACGAACAAACCATTTGGTCCCGCCAAAATGCTATACTTTCACATGTATATAATTTTCAGTAGTACGAATTTTTCGCTTAAAATTTACGGTCAATTTATAAAACATTCACTTTAACGAACACCTTTTGCGCTTCACGAATCCAAAAATTTTGGTAGTAATTTTTTGTAAACGGAAATGAAATTAACTTTTCGCATCCACAAACGCCGTGGACACTTACGAAAACATAAACAATTTCACTGGTATTCTCATAGATGTTGCAGTTCTTTGGTGGTGTAGTTGGTCACAACATTTTGTGTTGGCTAATGCAACTAGCGCTTGCCGGCGGTTCAGTGGAGAACTACGTTAGCAGCAGCTGATACTACAGTACAACGTGGTGCGGCAAAGAAAACGCTTGCAGCTTAGTGCCTAGTGCAGGATTGTGACACTGCCTATGAAAACTATGCCCGTGACTTAACAAAAGTTTTACGTCAACCTATAGTGTTAGTGTATTCTATGAGTTACTTCGTAAAGTATGCAAACATTGTGTTTGTTTAATTCCGTGTTTGCTGTAATAGTTATTACATTTAGTTTTCGTTGGTGAATTGTACAATGATTTTTGTTCGCGCTTCTTTAAAAATGCTGACAAGAAAACGAAAGGCAATTGAACTAAAAACTAAATTGGCGATATTAAAAGCAGTACATGACGGAAGAATGATATTGCTAACGAATTTGGAATAGCGAAATCCACGCTTTCGACGATATTAACCAACGCACTGTAACTGAGAAGAAGAATTTTTTGTCACCCGAACGTAAACGTGTGCGCCCTTCACCTTATTAAGAACTGGAGAAGAAATTATTTGACTGGCTAATGCATTCCAGGAAATCAAATATACCAGTTGGCGGAAATATTTTTCAAGAGAAGGCACGAGAGAGAAGAAGCCCTTAAATTGGGCATTGAAAACTTTCAGGCTTCTGGTGGTTGGCTGCATAGGTTCAAAGTAAGGCATAATTTAACCACTTTGAAAGTATGTGGAGAAGCTGCTGCTGTTAATCCTGAGGTTCAGGAAAAATGGCAGGAAAATCTTGACACACTTATCTCGGGATATGAAAAAAAAGACATTTTTAATTGTGATGAAGCCGGAGTTTTTTACAATCAGACAGAACTTTGGAGGTAAAAGGTTGAACCTGTCATGGAGGAAAGAAAAGTAAGGAACGGTTTACTGTTCTGTTTTGTGTTAATAGTGATGGGTCTGAGAAAATGGAACCACTAGTGATCGGGAAGTTTTCAAAACCCAGATGTTTCAAAAATGTGAAACACCTTCCCTGCAAATACAAAGCCAACTCAAGTTCATGGATGACATCATCATTATTTCAAGAATGGCTCCAGAGTTTTGATTGTAGGATGGGGGTGCAAAATAGGAAAATTCTGCTGTTTATAGATCACTGTCCTGCTCATAATGCTAACATATCAGCACTGAAGAACATCAAAGTGATTTTTTTCCCTCCAAACTGCACCAGTACCCTGCAGCCACTAGATCAAGGGATTATAGCACAGGTCAAAAAAGACTACAAAAAGCAACTGGTGCAATTCCTTCTGCGCCAGATGGAATCTGGTAAAGATGCTACAAGTTCCTTGAAATGGAACATTCTTCAGGCCATGCACAGGCTCGTGTTAGCATGGAACAGAATCACACCTGCCACAGTTGCAAATTGTTTTGCCAAGGCAGGGTTTCCAGCAAATACACAGGAAGTTGACTGCACCAAAGAAGAAGAGGAGTGTGAAGCTGCCTGGGTAGAAATGAAGAAAAAATTTGACATTAATGAAACTTCATTCAGTGATTTTGTGTCAGTGGATAATCAGGTATCCACTTGCTCTCCTGTCACGGACGAGATACCCGCAGAGAACATTCAGGCTAGCAGCGATGACAATGACTCAGAAGAGGAAACCGAGATCAAACGTCCTCAACGGGAAGAAATCTGTAATGCATTGGATGTGTTAGAAAGGCTTTTTCTGACATCTGTAAATTTATCACATCACATGTCATCACTACAAAAATAGAGTGAGATGTAACTAAAGGACTTGGAGACATGAAGAAGCAGACATCCATCAAAGAGTTCTTTTCTAAAGTTTAAATCAATTGAAGTGTCATGTTTTGTTCTTAAAACATTTCATTTTCTTCAGTATTATTTTCAAATGGTTTCATGTATGTACGTAACTTTTATTGTTAACTGAATGTACTTAAAACATTTTAGTTTATATCAGCAGAATGTTCTTGGGTGGTGTTTTGCTGCAGTGAGTCGGAATGTTTTAAAGGTATTCCTACATTTTATGTAGTTATACTGTTTACTCTCTTTATGGTACTGTTTATATGTAGTACATACCAACTTACGTATGATTATGTGCATATAAAATGTCATATACACTACAATTACTGGCATATTTAAAATCGTACACTTCTACAATTCCAAGTGGTTAATTGATTAAACAAATTGTGATGCCTAAAATCTTTGATTTCAGTATAAAGAACTTCATTATAACAAACAAATGGTAATTTGGGTCCCTTGGAGTTTGTTATAGCGAAGCTTTACTGTATTTCTGCTATTTTTGTTTGTATTTTTCTTATTCTGTAAACCTACTTAAGTTCCTATTGTTATTTTAAGTAATGCTTTTTACATATTATGATCTTGATAAGTACATGTAGTTATTTCAGAGTTATTGCTTTTATAGAATTTACTGGGGGTATTGTAGTTTGTATTGTAGCACTATTCTATAAGTCTCTCCCTTAAGGTTGGTTACGGGGAGGTGCTGCACTCTACCATCATACTTTGTAAAGAGTCAGTACAGTAGAGCACCCCTCAACTGGAATTGTCGGGGGAAGGACTATTCCGGTTGAGGGAAAATTCCGGTTATGGGAAATGAGGGTGGGATGGTGTGAAAAATAACACATTTTTAGTCTAAACTCGTGTAAATTATTAGTTTTATCCTTAAAGTTACAAAACCACTAAAAAAAACACTACACACTGTTTATGAAATGTGAGTCGTAAAACTCCAGGCGCTGCGTTAATGACCTTCATTCTCAACCTTCTAGCAGGGATCCTTATCTCTTCGCCCATGTGTCTAGGTGTCTGCATGAGTAAGCGAGATCTGGATATCACGTTACTGTTTGTGTTGACCTGCATCTGATAAAACTTCCCGAAGTATAGTCAATTCCGTTGACAGTCTTTCCCTTACTGCATGGCACGTCGGCACAACATACATTTACAAGAGCAGGGCTGACGTATTATAGACCAAGTTCACAAAGTACCGTATTTCTGTGTGTATAGGCCGCACATTTTTACAAAAAAAAAATGACAAAAAGTTGGGTGCGAGTTATTTACGAGATATTGGCATAAAAAAATTTTCCCCCTAAGCCATGTTCACAAATTTGTCAATGAACAGCACGCTCTAATGTTTTAACTTAGTTTCTAAGAAAGTCAAAAAAATAATAACAAATGAATAGCTCATCACGTGTGTTTAAATGCGTATGGGTCGCAGCATACTTTAGCCTGCCTGTCCTCAACTGTTCTGCTTTGTATCACCTCTAGCCACCATTCCGCTTGCGCACTTCTTTCTCTTTTTTCTTTCACCCTCTCGTTTGGTGTCCTCCTGATGTATCTTTGCCTTCAGTATCGGATCAGAGAAAATCCTTCATACCATGTAGGACAAAATTGCGTGTTTCCGATGTTTACAGCGACTCAGATGATGAATCTTTATATGATGAATCTTTGACAACGTCTCTTGAACCTTCGAAGTTACCAGTAGAAGCATGCCCTGAAACTGGTGCTTTAACTGCTGTTTCATCAAAAGATATTTGCGCTGGTTTGTACGTGCTCGTGCAGCTGCTCTGCAAGTCCGGCAAAAATGTTACACAATATCACTATGTGGTGGTGTGCCAGAGCGATGTAGATGAAGATGATGAAGTAAGAGTACAATTTCTTAAGACAATTGATGGTAAACGTTTCATTTAAATCTTGAATGACATAGCAGACGTTCAATTTGAAGACATTATCGCAAAATTGGAAGCGCCAGAGAAAAAGATTGATGGCAATAATATATTAATAGAATTTTCTGCAAATATTGACGTATTTGAAAAGAAATAATTAACTTTAATGACAAAGAAGTGTACTAATTATGCTTATAATGTCGTTTATATTCACTTAAGTAAGACGCGTTGCACCCGCGATTATTTGACGTTGCACCCGCAATTGCTTCAAAAGTGAATAATTCATTGTTTATTTTTGTTTTCTATATTTTTTTTTATTACTTTTGTCAATAGATTTATTGTCTTTCACAATATAAAGGACAATAAATGTTTCACAATTAAAATACTTTTGTGTTTTTCTACTATGATCTGGAAAGATGAGCCAATTTTGTTGCACCCACGATAGCACTTTAAACCTCCCTCGTGACTATTTATATATTTCATTTAAATTCTTATAAACAAATCAAAAGAGAAAAGGTTAAAATGTAGTCTTTCAAAGAATAATTACATTAAAACTGTTTTTTATTTTAATAGTAAGAAACAATAAATGTGTCTAAATGTTGCACCCGCGATAATGGAATCGCCCAAAGGCTACTCAAATTTCACCAAACGCAATGTAACTATACATTATAAAACTCAATGAAAACAGACATTTATACGAAGTATTACAGCATAAATAAAATTATTTTCGCAGCTCATTCTCTCTTTTGTTGATGATGTACACAGCCTGTTCCACATCCTCCAGCAACCTGCGCTTCTTTGCCTCTATCTCTCGGAGCTCAGCAGCAGCACACTTTTTTTTGCCTCAGTTACTTTCATAGCTTCAGCTTTAGCTTGATGTTACTCTTTAAGTGCTTCACTATACCTTGAATGAGCATTACTCACTAAATTAAGTAATTATTTTGGTATTTCAATCTTCATTAGTGTACCCTCACTAGTGACAAGAGTAAAAAATACGACGCTGGACAATTAGGAACTGTTCCAGAGTAGATGCAAGTTGTTTCTTGGTGCCATACTTGGATGTTTGGATGATATGTAATGTGGGTTCAAACAGTTAAGTGCTTTGATCAGTGGATATTTCAGAGGAGACCCCTGCACAAATTTTGCCACAAAATATTGCAAGGCAGTTCAACAATCTTTGAAAAAGCATAGGATGTCCTCCTAAGAGACCTCACATTTTCGAAGAGCTGCTCAAGTACGATATCCAAGCTATAAAATATTTGCTACCATTCTCCTTTAAAACATCTATTTTATGAAGTGCAGTGCCCTCAATAATTTCTTTCTTTACAATTTTATACATTGCAGTCTTTACTATAACACTCAAACTGTCAAAGGAATAATGCCATTAGAGCATCTGTCTGAAATTCCATTAAAAATAACTCTGTCATCAGTCATGCCCTCAAAAAAAAAAAAATTTTAGCTAAAAAAAATTTATCCTTCAGTGTCTTTGATACTACTGGAAAACTGTTGCAAGATGGCTTCTTAGCAGTGCCTTCAACTGACTGTACATATTTTTCCACACGAGGCAAAATTTACTTTGTTCTTACGACCCTCCCATTCTCCACACAATGAATAGAGCACACCTTAAGAGGAAACACATTAGGCCCAGAGACTTCTGTATAGTCAACTCTTCGACTTGGAGCCTCCTTAAAAAATTTTTAGAGAGCTCTGAAAAATTCCACTTTCTCACAACCAATCTTCTTAAACCGAGTCTTAAAAGCATTATGACTGTGTGCGATCCACAACTCCCAAAGTAAAGAAAACTGCGGAGAATCTGGAGCTGATCAAATATCTTCCTTTGAAGTTGACATTCGGGCCATCCATTGATAACTGAATGATCTTCATCAGATCGAGGTATTCTGATCTCTTTTTCAAAGCTC
Source organism: Clitarchus hookeri (assembly GCA_002778355.1). Taxonomy (NCBI): domain Eukaryota; kingdom Metazoa; phylum Arthropoda; class Insecta; order Phasmatodea; family Phasmatidae; genus Clitarchus; species Clitarchus hookeri. The sequence goes on along the minus strand of NQII01000410.1, from coordinate 178,059 downwards.
TGAGGAGATCTTCACCAGAGGTAAGATGCAAGAATAATGATGTTACATATCCGACACTAACTTTATTAAGGTTTGAGTCCCAGAACCATACACACAAATTCATCTGTTGTCTCTGTGCCACCATGTTCAAGACAAAAAAGTCACAATCTTTCAACACAGCTTTTAACCTTCCATGGAAATATGGAGAAAGACAGTAGACAATCACATGAAAAAATCTTGTCTTTCTGAAGATGCATATTATTAGCAATGTGGTCATAAGGAAGCATTCGACGGAATACACACACACAATACTAGCAGCTCCTCTCAGAAAGTCATGGTACATTACTGTCTGAATGCACCACAAAGTTTCCACGCGAGTCACTTCATCTTTCTGAATGTAACATTTTATGATGCAGACGACAGACTAGTGTAATGGAGGGTTTGCTGGTGGTACTGCGCAGACACTAGAAACAGCAAAGCCTAACTAAGAGGGTTTTGGTAATGGAGATTCTATTGGCAAAGACAATGAAGAAGTGATACTTGATGTAGGGAATTCACAAGTGGAACAAACCTGTGAAGTAGCCCAGTGGCGGATTTACCAGCAGGCTGAGTAGGCTGGAGCCTAGGGCGGCAGATTTTAGTGGCGGCAAATTTAGGCCCAATTTTTTTTATGTCTTACAGAAATTAAAAAGATTCATATTTATATATCTATATGTTATTAGGTCCACACAAACAATTCAACATATAATATGTTTCACCACTTAGATAAATTTCTCTACAATTTGCGTATTCGCGTTTGGTTGCGGCGCAGGAGCGAGTGACATGACCATTCGCTAAGTGTGTCTGGCAGGATTGACTGCACGAGCACAGCGCGGTGCGGCCGCCGCGGGAGCCGAAGCGGGGTCGTGCTGTTGTAAGCATACGCCGCGTGGTGCATAGAGTTCGAGAGAGATAGATATAGATCGGCGGCCAGCGATACAAACGGGCATCCCGTCTCGTATTTACTTTTTCTGGTTGTGTGCTGTATTTTTTCAAAGTGTTTCATGGATTATATGAATAATTTCATAGCATAATATCACCAATACGTAGAAACTTATAGTAGGTAAGTAATCAAAATTGAAACCTGCCCTATGCTGTGGTTTATAAGTAGGTATTGAATCTGCTCACGGCGTGAGGCGCTAGCGATTGATGCTGGCCCTCCGTGTTAGGGCGTAGGAATATGTCAACATATTGTCCCTAGTGCTAATTTACCAAATGAATACACTTCCTTTGCGAGTTCACATATTCGAGTTTTATTGTTGCTTAACAGGTTAACTGGTACATGAACTCACGAGACAACTCTCCCCTCCCCTCTTCCTATGTGGGCTACGTATGGCTTGACGCGACGATTTTTCGTCGTGGGGGGGCAAGATTCTTCACACTTGGAGTAGAACTCTACTTATCTGACTTGCAGCGCTGGTCTTCTCTCAGCCGGCGATCTCGGGACTGCTTCATCTCTCGGTAGGTAGACTGGAACGTCTAGGCTGCGACACTCTCTCTCGATCGGCGTTGGCGTCTCGACGCCCTCTTGAACTCCCGGCTCTCTCCGCACTGCTCACTCAACGACGTCTGACTGACTGACTGATCGATCCTCGCACTGGCTTCGTCCGGCTCCGACCCGGACGCCTCGCTTCAGGTCCCCCGACTGACTGATTGCTCTATCCTCCTCCTCGTGGTTTTGTAGGCTCGATCGCCATATTCAACTTGCACCATCTCTGCACGTGTCCGGGGCGGCCGCCGCGTCCCCCCGAGTCGTAAAACACGTGGGCGGCGTTGTCCCTCGGTTCTGGTCTAGAAGTTTTAGTGCTTCGCCCTGCATGTGTTCGGTGCACTAGCTATCCGCACTTGGGTCCGGCGTCGCCCCTCGACTCTGGTATGGAAGTTTATTGTTCCGTTCTGCACATGCGGGAACTCTTGGGTGGCCTCTTTGGTTCGGCGCACTTATGCCTCCAGATATCGTGTCGTTATTATCCCAGCACGCCCGCCAAAAGCTCTCAATGTTTATGGCGGTAGCTAGCCTGGGATAGGCGCAGCCGCTGGTGTGAGCTCCGCGTCCCCGGCAGCTGCGAGATGCAGCTGCATCCGCCTTCCTCCGCACGTGGTCGTTCCGCCGGGCCGTCCTGGCGCCATTCTCCCATCACGTCCGCCAAACCCTTAATCCTTATTGCGGTCGTCCGCCTGCGAGCTTCGCCAGAGCAAGTGTTCTGACAAATAAAATATAGGGACGCAGAATGCGTCAACTCCCCACCGCCTGTTGCGTCAGTGCACGCTCATGCATTTCTTCATCTTATGGTTGTCATCTGGGCTAGACGCAGTTCTGTGCGTTCGCGCGGCGCTGCTCCCGCGTTGTCGGGAGGTAGTGAAAACAGCTGGGGCAGTCTTCTGCTTCTGGCCTCGTTAGGGGTGGAGAGGGGCGGTCCCCCCTCCGTACTCTGTCGCGTGGCACTCGGCAGTGCTTCTGAGGGAAAGTTATTGCTTCTGCGTCACAAACCAGTTTGTGGGGGGTACACCCTCTTACAATTTAAGGAACATCGCAGGCCCGCAAACCCTGGGGACCGAGCTTCTACCTGCTCCTAATTCTCAGGGGTGGGGGGTTGTCTCAACACTTCATACAATTGACAAAAAGTACAAACAAAATAAACCCTGGTTACATTGCACACTCCTCTTACATCATTACAATGAATTACACTGGTTCATTACGCCCTCTGTTCTGCCGCACTAACCGGCCCGTCCAGGCCGGTGTCATTTTTACTGAACAGTTTCTCATTGAACAGTTGCCAACAGGTTATGCGAGCAAGCTCCCCTTACTACTGTTATCTCATGAGCTTCTCTGCTGCTCCACCCCAACGGTCTGACGGTGGGCCAAGATAAGCAACATTGACCCTAGCGGTAAAATAAACACACTTTATTCATGGAGGCTGGTAGGCCCCTCAACAAAAAACACATCCTTTTCTCCTCCGACCTTGTGACTCGTGACTCGTACCCGAAAGAAATAACTTACATGGCTGAGGCTCTAAATCTCGAATTCTAATACATAGTTACACCTTTTTATACACGTAACTTGCCAACGGTAAACAACAAGCGATAATCGGTAAACCCTAAATAACCATTGCTACACAATGAGACTGACGAAGTGAAACATCGGTAAACAGTAATAACCACCCTCAAATCTAGCGGTAAACAACGGGTATACAGTTGCGCATTTCTCTGGATTGACACCACCACACATGGCCCTGGCAGCGACGTGAACACACGTTATTTATGAGGGCAGGTAGGCCTCTCAAACCAAACTTCCTGGCGGTCTTTTACTCACTCTGACTCTGGCGGTAAAAAAAAACTCATATTCCTATCTCAGCTGGCGGCTCAACTCTCAAATTTCACCTTACACACTAACCCTTGTTAAACATAACACCAACTCTGACGAGTTAAAATCAGGTGAATTTAACCGTATTTTAATTACCGCGGCACTGCTATTTTACCGCATAAAACCACTACATACCTTAAGAATTTCTTATTAAAACTCTAAGCCAAAGATTCCAAAAGACCGTACAAATTTTTTTCACTTGTAGAAATTTTTCAAAAAAATTTTTATTTCAGAACATTAGTCACCGGTTAACCTATAAATAGGTCACTTTAAAAATAATCCAAGTTATCTCGGACCTTTTAAATAACATTACCTCTCGTTCTACCCAACTCGCGCCATCAAAATAAAACATTTAATTTTCCAGACACAACTACTTGGAATCACCACGTGTCTCACATCACACATGCCCGCGGGGCCATCTTGCGCGCGGCGGGAGCCCCGCCCTTGGGCCGGAGCCTAGGCCACTCACGGTCCTCTCACCTCGTAGATTCAAAATTACTAATTCTTACTCGTTTTTCAAGCGATATTTACTAACCTGCGGACTTTTTCTGTAGTATTACGTAACAAAATATAAAAACCACTGATTTAAAACCATTAATCCTCACCCTCTGCATCTTTACGCGAAGTATACTCGTCACAAGCGGTCCACTCATACAACAAAAACGTATTATCAAATGCAGTCAACGTCATAAGCCATGACAATTAAGAAATTAAATAACTCGCATATGGTTCTCTACCCTATATTTAGCTAGCAGCTTTTTTTTTTTTTCGTAACACTTTACATACTAGATACCTCCCGTAACTTGATGTAATTTTACTGGTATTTCTTACTGGTATTTGTTATCTTTTAACACACTCGTAAACAATGCTTTACAGTGGTAAACAAAAAGTAAAATCACTGTTGATACACAGTGGTAAACAAAAAGTAAACAATATACAAACATCGGTGAACATCTATTAATTGGGGACACACAAGTGCAAACAATCAGTAACTGGCAAACAGTGCTACTGATGAATTTAGCTCGGGTACAATGAGACAGATGTCCTGCCTCTTTTGTTGCGGACTTTCGTGGTTTTCACTGTGCATGTTTGAATACATAATTACAACACTCTAGCAACGGGGCTGGAGGCCTCTTGACACCTAGCACTCCCGGTACGGTCTTGAAATTAATGAAACTAATCGGTCACTTTGCACTCGGTAACAAAATATTTTCTCGCTGCACGGTCTCGCCTTTGTTGCTCTATGAAGAGGGGGGGGTGTAGTGTGGTAAACACTTTACCTGGTGCTGACTGTCTTCGCGGCCCCTGGAATAGGCGGGGCCTGGAGAAATCCCTTCGGTTGTTTACTTACGGCTGGCTGGAAAGAGACCGCCTCATCTCTCCCCGCAATGTGGGTTTGGACCGCCTGCTGGGGGGAGGGGGAAGGTCCCCACCCCCCCGTCCAACACTCGTTCAGTTGACGTCTGCGGGCTGCTGTCTCGTCCCGCCGATTGATTGGGTCTGCATGGTACCGCCTCG
>NQII01000410.1:111914-172844 GCA_002778355.1 Clitarchus hookeri | reverse complement strand
TCGGTTGTTTACTTACGGCTGGCTGGAAAGAGACCGCCTCATCTCTCCCCGCAATGTGGGTTTGGACCGCCTGCTGGGGGGAGGGGGAAGGTCCCCACCCCCCCGTCCAACACTCGTTCAGTTGACGTCTGCGGGCTGCTGTCTCGTCCCGCCGATTGATTGGGTCTGCATGGTACCGCCTCGCCTCGCTGAAGTTGTCTGGGTTCGACTCTTTGCCGATGCAGTCCACTTTCTTCCTTACTTCATTTTCTCCGCGGCCGCTTCTTCTCGCGTAGTTGCCACTTCTCCTTCAGTCTTCTTTCGCTCGCCTGGTTTCACTCGTCCGTCTGCTTTCCGCGCGCACCAGACGGCCGTTTCTCGCGTTTCTCTTCGCTTGTCCGCTTCACCCGGTCATTCCCGTGCGCGCAGAGCTTCTGCTGGCGCTCTCACGCCTCTTTCCTCGCTCTTTCGCGTTGCTTCACCCTTCTCGTCGTCCGCTTCACGCTGCTTCCCGTGCGCGCAACAGTCATGGCTGGCGCTTTAACTCCCGTGCGCTCGCCCAGGTTTGTTTATCTTCGGGCACCAACTGCGCGAACTTACTGGGTTTATTTGGCAGCTTGCTTTTACCCTTATCTCGCAGTCTCTGTACCATACAGTGAACTATTTTCCTGCCCTTTCTCTGCCGCTCCTCCGAGTGGTCTTATGGCAGGCGGAAATACTGGTATACTTGTTCGGAAAGTGTCACTATTCCCCATCCAGGGAATTCGTACTTACTTTTTCCTACTTTATCTTTTACCGGCTCTCCGGTTACTGTAATTTTCGGCGCTGTAGTTTACCTGTCCGCCAGATCCCACGTCCTTTTCACCATCCAGTGAAATTGACCTCTTTATCCTCGCTACTCCGTCTCTCTCGCCCGTACCTGGCATCCACTCCGCATTTCCGCTCCCGTTCGTTAATTTCTGCCTCGTTTGTCGGCACGGTAGTTACCTGTCTGCCTGACACTACATCCTTTTTCACCATCCAGTGAAAATGGACTTCCTCTCTTCGCCCCTACGTCACTCGCCCGCTCCTGGCTACGTCCCCTTGCCCGTTCCTGGCTACGTCCTTTCGCCCGCTCCTGGCATCCACTCTTTGTCATGCTTGTCATTTATTGCCCGCCATTCTGTGGGCTGTGGCCTATGGTTCCGCTAATCTCCCTCGGTTCTCCCGCCTTACTCTCTCGGCTTGCACCTCCCACTCGTGCTCGTTAATTATTCGGCTGCCTGCTTCGGTAATTGGGACTCTTAAAGTAATATTGCTGGACGCTACAGGGTGTTTTGTCAAAGACTCCCTGACGTCTGTGTTTAGCCTGGCTGGCTCGTCATTGTTCACCATCTGGTGACCTAGTAACCCACTGGGGGTTTCTATTTTCTCCGCCTTACACCTACACTCCGCGCACGTCTGCGGCCTGCCCTTTTCTCGTCTGGTTTATTACCTGTTCCCTTCTCGGTTATACTGTCTGTAATGGACGCCACTGGTTTAATTTTACGACTACCCGAAGTCGTGAATGTGCCAGCTGCTCGGTCGGGGCAAGGTCCCCTTTCTCCCAGGTATTTAGCCTGTTCTTGCCTCCGTCTATACCGACTTCAGCGCGCCCCTTAGTTGTGCGCCAAAATTGATACCTGCCCAATGCTGTGGTTTATAAGTAGGTATTGAATCTGCTCACGGCGTGAGGCGCTAGCGATTGATGCTGGCCCTCCGTGTTAGGGCGTAGGAATATGTCAACATATTGTCCCTAGTGCTAATTTACCAAATCAATACACTTCCTTTGCGAGTTCACATAATCGAGTTTTATTGTTGCTTAACAGGTTAACTGGTACATGAACTCACGAGACAACTCTCCCCTCCCCTCTTCCTATGTGGGCTACGTATGTTTTGACGCGACGATTTTTCGTCGTGGGGGGGCAAGATTCTTCACACTTGGAGTAGAACTCTACTTATCTGACTTGCAGCGCTGGTCTTCTCTCAGCCGGCGATCTCGGGACTGCTTCGTCTCTCGGTAGGTAGACTGGAACGTCTAGGCTGCGACACTCTCTCTCGATCGGCGTTGGCGTCTCGACGCCCTCTTGAACTCCCGGCTCTCTCCGCACTGCTCGCTCGACGACGTCTGACTGACTGATCGTTCCTCGCACTGGCTTCGTCCGGCTTCGACCCAGACGCCTCGCTTCAGGTCCCCCGACTGACTGATTGCTCGATCCTCCTCCTCGTGGTTTTGTAGGCTCGATCGCCATATTCAACTTGCACCATCACTGCACGTGTCCGGGGCGGCCGCCACGTCCCCGAGTCGTAAAACACGTGGGCGGCGTTGTCCCTCGGTTCTGGTCTAGAAGTTTTAGTGCTTCGCCCTGCACGNCCCGAGTCGTAAAACACGTGGGCGGCGTTGTCCCTCGGTTCTGGTCTAGAAGTTTTAGTGCTTCGCCCTGCACGTGATACTTGGTGGGTCCCCTGGTCGTAAACACGTGTTCGGTGCACTAGCTATCCGCACTTGGGTCCGGCGTCGCCCCTCGACTCTGGTATGGAAGTTTATTGTTCCGTTCTGCACGTGCGGGAACTCTTGGGTGGCCTCTTTGGTTCGGCGCACTTATGCCTCCGGATATTGTGTCGTTATTATCCCAGCACGACCGCCAAAAGCTCTCAATGTTTATGGCGGTAGCTAGTCTGGGATAGGTGCCGCCGCTGGTGTGGCGGTAGCTAGCCTGGGATAGGTGCCAACGCTGGTGTGGCGGTAGCTAGCCTGGGATAGGTGCCGCCGCTGGTGTGGGCTCNCAGCACGACCGCCAAAAGCTCTCAATGTTTATGGCGGTAGCTAGTCTGGGATAGGTGCCGCCGCTGGTGTGGCGGTAGCTAGCCTGGGATAGGTGCCAACGCTGGTGTGGCGGTAGCTAGCCTGGGATAGGTGCCGCCGCTGGTGTGGGCTCCGCGTCCCCGGCAGCTGCGAGATGCAGCTGTATCCGCCTTCCTCCGCACGTGGTCGTTCCGCCGGGCCGTCCTGGGGCCATTCTCCCATCACGTCCGCCAAACCCTTAATCCTTATTGCGGTCGTCCGCCTGCGAGCTTCGCCAGAGCGAGTGTTCTGACGAATAAAATATAGGAACGCAGAATGCGTCACAATATATTACAATAAATCATCCGTAACGAATCAGTAAGACGTAATTTAACTTGATAAATAGCTGTTTCGGAAGCTATGGAAAGAAATTTCCATTTTTTTGTTATATCATGCTTAAATTAATTTCTTGTACTTATGTTAGGTAATTATTCAATGTCTGAAGTCTGAACAAAGGATGTACGAGAAATAAAACTCCCAATGTAATCTTTTTTTTTTTCAAGAAATTTTTAAAATGAGTGATGGGAGAAAGCGCTTTAGTGAATCTGAGAATAAAAAGAAGGCCAAAATAAAAAAAAGAAGAACAAGAACAGATTATCCGTAAAACGATAAAAATTGATAGTATTTTTAAAAGTGGAAGTGGAAGTAGTGTTGAAAGACTAGGAACTTCAACAACATGTACTGACACAATTTAATCTGGAAAAGATGAAAAGTTTTTGAACTCTGTGGCCCAACAACAGTCATCTGTTGAACCATCTACTTTTGAAAAAATGGATATTTATGTTTTTGACGTAGAGGCGGTAGAGGAATCATCAATAAGAATAACAATTGAAGATGCATATCAGAATCAGACGTTAAGTAATGACCAAGTGCAAACAACAGTAAATCTAAACAAAGATCCAGCTTTTTGGGAAATCAACGATACCTTAAGGGAGATTATCGCAAGGTACGGCTTCGATCAAAACAAGTCTTGTGACTTCTCTAAAAGTGAAAAAAAATATATGCTGATCAGCGTCGTTTCTTGCCAGTGAGTATCTTCCAAAGAAAAATGAAAAATAATGAAGTGAATGACCGAAATTGGCTGGTTTATTCTGAAAGTAAAAGATCTGTATATTGCGGGCCCTGTTTGGCATTCGGTCCATTGGAGTATAAGACTCAGTTTTAGAACGAAGGATTTAATGACTGGAAAAATGCAGAACACCGAGTAGCTCAGCATGAAAACTCTGCGCGTCATAAATCTAGTATCCTTAGTTTGAAAGTTAGAAGTGAGATTGATGGCCGACTCGATAATTTACTGCATGTCCAGATTGATGAAGAAATTACTTATTGGAGAAACGTTCTGAAGAGGGTTGTTGCCGTAGTGAAGCGACTGTGTTCAAGAGGCCTCGCTTTCAGAGGAAAAAATGAAAAGTTCGGTGATCCGCATAACGGAAATTATTGTATGATTTTGGAACTGTTAGCTGAATTCGATCCTTTTTTAGCCAGTCATATTGAACGATTTGGGAATCAAGGATCTGGAAGTACCAGTTACTTATCAAAGACCGTTTGCGATGAGTTTATTCTCTTGATGGGTCATAAAGTCTTAAAACACATTGGAGACGAGATAAGAAGGGCGAAATATTTTTCCTTAATCATTGATTCAACACCAGATATAGCACATGTAGATCTACTTACCCTCATCATTAGATACGTTTTGGAAACAGGCGAACGGTGTGTAAGAATTCTCAATTTTTTGCCCTCAGTGGGACATAAAGCTGAAGAAATGTTTTCTGCCATTATTTCGGAACTCAAAACGCTGGGCATAAATATTGAAGACTGTCGTAGACAAATCATATGATAATGCCGCGAACATGTCTGGTATGTACAATGGCTTACAGGCTCAAATTCAAAGCCAAGTACCGTTTGCTTTTTTCGTTCCTTGCTCTGCCCACTCTTTAAATTTAGTGGCAACTGCGGCTGCTGAATCTTGCACAGACGCTTGTCGCTTCTTCATGTTGCTTCAAAAAATATACGTTTTTTTTGTAAGTTCGATACAGCGCTGGCAAAAATTAATGACTGAAATCGGGAAAGGGAAAACGCTAAAGAGAGTAAATCTTACACGTTGGTCAGCTAGAGAGGAGGCATGTACAAGTTTCAGAGATTGTTGGCACGAAGTCCTTAAAGCTTTGGAATCAATCAAGAATGATTGTAACGGAAAGCCTGTAACGCGAAACGAAGCGACGGGAATACTTTCGAATTTAGAAAGACTGGAAAAGGCGGTAATGGTGGTTGTGTGGAATGTTTTTTTTGGAAAGAATAAACAAAGTGAATGTTCAAATTCAGTCTTCTACCGTAGATTTGATCACTGTTGCCGATCTTTACGAATCTCTTTGGAAGTTTTTCGTAGCTGAACGAGAAAATTTTAAGTATTTTGAACATATGGCGATGGAATTAAGCGTGTCGAAGTTGTATACAAAAGGCACGGGAAAAAGACAACCAAAAAGGGAAAAAAAATTATGATGAAACACCCGATGAAGAAATGAGAATGACTGTGAGTGATACTTTCAGTGTTAACACATTTCTCGTCCTCATTGATAGACTCATATCCAAATTAGAAAACGGCACGAGGCCTACAACAGGTTCAATGAAAAGTTTTCATTTCTGACCAAAATGAGTGAATTGTCATCATCAACCCTTACGGAAAAAGCCCTTTTCTTGGAAGAAATGTATCCTAATGATTTATAGACTGACGTAGTTCAAGAATGCATACATTTTCAGTGCCAACTTTCTTCTGAAAGAATTTTGGTAAAACCAGATTCTGGATCATTGAAAAGTCTCTCTTCGTTCCTGCGAAAACAGAATTTGCAAAACGTTTATCCAAACTTGGATATAGCAGTTCTCATGGCTCTATGTACACCAGCGACAAATTTTTTGGGTGAGAGAAGCTTTTCTTGCTTAAAACGGGTGAAAAATTATCTAAGATCTACCTTAAGCCAAGAAAAGCTAAACGCCTTAGCTCTTTTGTGCATAGAGTCAGAACTAATGAACAAGATCTCATATGACGATATAATTTATGATTTTGCCAATATAAAATCGCGCAAAAAGGTATTGTAAAACTTTCATAACTTAATTAATTGAATTTCATCGACATAATCAGCCGGATTGTTACCAGATAATTGAATATATTGTTTTTAAACTGTAAGTAAGCTCAATAAAAATTATTTCATTAAGTTTACCGAATGTACATTATTGTGTAAGTAGTATTGAGGCATACCTTACCCCGCCTTATTAGTAGTACATGATTGAGCTTTTATTAGCTCAGAAATATACCTAAAAAATATTTCTTGTGCAATCTTAACTAAATCGTTGGGTTGTAAAAATAACCTAGAAACTGACACATCGATCCCCTAGTTCACAATCATACTAATTACGGGGAAAAGGTGGTGTAATTAGGACGATAGTGCACAAATCATAAAGTTACAATTTCATTGACAAAAAAATTGTAATTAATATGATTGTGAACAAGGGTATCCAATTGTAGAGGTCGGTAGAGGCGGCAAAATTTGAATAGCCTACTGGCGGCAAATGTGTAAATCCGCCACTGAAGTAGCCCATATGTCAAGAGATGCAGACTTTTCAGATCGAATGACTTTTTGCTTGTGTTTGAGTGGCTGACAATGGCTGTTCTTCCCATAGATTCAATGGAGAATATAGTCTTACAGCTGCACACTGGACAGCATGACAATTATCCTGGACTTCTTGCATCCAAGGAAATTTAGCCTTCAACCTGGTTGAAATGAAATTTTTCCTCGATCACGCCATGCCATTGTGATGTGTAAGCACACACATCTACAAAAATAACAAAATTGGAATTAGAATTAAACATATTCTAGTGTTTGAGATTTCATCATTATTTCCAATACAGTTCATTCTCAATTATACATGTATGGATAATGTTTATGAGAAACACATAAATTTAATCAGTATGTATATGTGTTCGCAAATATTAACATGTTACACGTAAAATAAACTTATGGTCTACCTTTTCCACTGCAAATACCCAATGCAGCCAGTGACATTCATATAAGATGGATTTTTTTTTTTACTAATTAATAAGTTAATACTGGTAGAATAATATTTATTTAATGAAGTGCAAATGTTTGTGAAATCCAAAGCTATCCTATCATAAATATTGTGTTTTTATTACAAATATATAAAAAAAATTAGTAGGGGGAGTGAAAATGTTAATCATTTTGTGCTACATGTGCTTCTACAATAATGCATGTTGTTTCAAGTCCTCAAGCTAGACTACAGTTTACATTGCCAGGCAAGACACAGGTATTCAAAATTCTTAGCACTGCAAAATGCAATGCTGAAAAGGAACAGTCACAATATCATAGTAAATATGGGTGAGACATGTGGCAATAGTTCTTCAATGGTGGTGAATAATCAGGAGTTGGCGTATATCAAATTCTGAACTGAACAAAGTGTTGGCGCTTCTTACTAAGGTCGTGTTCAAACTGATAATTTTGTCATTTCGTAATTTGGGATTTGTTAGGTTTCAGTTCAGATGATATCTGCAATAACTTGTTAAGCATTCATACCAACACATTGTGGGGCATGTAATGTGTAAAGAAACTTAAGTTTTTATACAAATATGCAAATGTCCGTACTTCTGATAATTTATTAACGCTGCAGTAATTATATTCCTGTTATATAAAAAACAACAAGCATTGCAAATGGCTGCTTTATGTAGGCGCATCAGTCTGCTGTAGGCACATCAGTCTGCTGTAGGCGCATCAGTTGTCCGCAGGCGGCGAGACACATTGCCACCTTGCATGTCACGTACGGAACAAATGCTGTCACCACCCACCCAACCCACTTTTTGAAGTTATACAAACTCCCGCTGTCTCACTAAGCTTTCCTGCCTCGTTTATCTTTTTTCTTTTAACCCAAACTTGTTTATGAGAAATAACATGAGTGGAAGTAAGCAAAAACACAATGCAAAAAATATTTTAGAAAATTATAAATAATTTGGAAAGTGGATAAAAATTTGAGGAGTGAGACAAGACATTGCACGAGTTTACGGTATCCCAGTTTCAGTGCCATCCACTTAATTGAAAAATTGTGCTTTAGTCGAGAATTAAGTTAATGAAAGGACATGGGTTAAAAAAAAATTGCTGCACTAAATATTTTGACCTGGAAGACACTTCATTTGAGTGGGAATAACATGACTTGGTAATGTCTGGACAGGTATCTAATGCTCGAAACTGCATCAAAGAAAGGGTGGCTCCACTACCACTGCTCGTAGGGATATTGGGTAGTAGTTGTTCCACGCAGAGAATTGCCAAGCTGCCTTTTTTTTGTGCAAGCTTGGAATGCCATGGTCCTCTGGTCCCCTCCCACGACAGGGTGACAAACATTAGCCTGGAGAAGGAAAGGAAATTCTGAAATGGGGGAAGAGGGAAATGTTCTGACCGCTGCCTAGCGGAGGTATAAAGAAAGATGGGGAGAGAAGATGGGCGTGCATGGGAATGGTAATTTTCAGTATCTGTTTGGAAGACAGGGCAAACTCGTGGCAGAAATTTACTGAATTGTTACGGTATTTTTGGACCACGAAACGTATGTCTATCATTATTTGTTTTACGTCCAGACCTGTACATACCGCCTTTTGTCTACATCGTATTATTTTCCCCAGTAGCACCGTCTTGTGCTAAGTTTCTACTCCATTAATTTTTTTGTTATATGTTTAGAATAGCATTTATGAAACTTTTCATGTCCGAAGATTTAAGTTATTTCAATATCAGTTTTTCGAAACTAGGAATGGTAGAGACTGTCCAGCAGTACCGACTATGTAACACACATTTATTACAGTTGTTTTGGAGAGGTTGGCTTGACAAGACACAAATGACTATTTTGAACACCGTCTTACTTTGTTAGATATTCACTGCCTGTATTATTCTCGGAGCACTGATGGAAGATAAGAAATGAGATATTCATATTTATCTTCCATTAGTGCTTCGAGAATAATAAAGGCAGTGAATAGCTAATAATGTAAGAAGGTTTACAAAATTATTATTTACGTCTTGCCATGCCAAACATTTCAAACCATTCCTCTGTAAAACAACCTGTGACAAAAATTAGGTAAATATACAGTTTTCGTGCACCATTCCCCTTAACCACAGAAGCACAAGCTAATTTTTTGTGCTCAATTTTGCTTTAAGTGTTTTACATCCCACAAAAAAATTTGGTGAGAGCATGTGCCAGCGCTTTTCTTGCCACCAACAACCACCCCAATATATCTGCATGCACAAACTACTCAAATTCTCTTTGACTCAGGTATCACCACCACCTTTCTGGAGGCCTTACTTTTGAGGAAAAAAAATGCAAGAGGCACGTGGTAAATGCTGCATATTGTAATATTTTTTAACAAGTACAATACTAGCACTGTTTTCAGAGGAAAAGACCTGTCCCAACTAAAAAAAAGGAAAAAAAATTTAAAATTTGAAATTATGTACTTTAAAGTCAAAAATTTTGGCCCAAAGCATTTTGACTTATCAAGGTTTTAATTAAATGTTTACAAGCATTTATACTTCAGATATATTACTTATATGAATATCATGTAGTGCAAGTCCTGGTACACAAATCTGAGATCATCTGTTTACCATGTTGTAATGACGCAATATTCATAATTTTTCGGGACACTGGTGTAAAATTCTTTCGTGTGTATAAAGCTTTGGAAAGCGTCGTAATATTTTTATCGGGTTCAAGTTTAAAGCCGTGGTGGCTCGTTTCCCGTGTTTGTTTATCAGGCAGACGTGTGCGTTTGTAGGTTAATGGGCGGACGTCTGCTGTTTACGTTTTATCAGGAGTCCGGTTGTGTTTCGTTTCGGACATCGTTGTTTTTGGGAAGCGTCAGCATTAATTAGATTAGTTCGTTTCTGTGGATCAGGCAACGTCGACAAGTTTTAGTTCCTCCAGCGCAGTTTCAGGCAACGTCAAGTTTTTGTTGTACGAGAGGTTCATTTATGTTGACGGCGCAGGATTAGTTCGTGCGGAGCAGTCAGTTACGATAACGTTGTGGAGAGCGTGCGTGGCATGTGGCAGATGCTGGATGCCAGGTGCTTATCTTAGGAGAAGGGGGCAATAGGCCTGCATATAAATACTGGTGGTGTCTATCGCCTAAGGGAGAAAAAGTAACCAACCTTCGAAGATGCATCGGGCGTGCGAAGACGCATCAGGCGTGAAGTATTTTACCCACACCGGCAAGCACCCACGACAGTTAATTCTTTTCACATCATTTCTTTTCAACTTAACCTAAAGTCTATTAACTTATTTCCGCCAGTGTGGGGGGTAGTTAGGGTGCCAGGAGGGAACGAACATCCCTTCTGCCTTCGTAAATTAGTCTTGCGATGCAAGTTTTGAGACATTAGTAAACGGTAAACCACTGTGGCGCTGTTCTGTACTTGTATATTTATCTCTGAACGGTTCGTACTCTGCATACTGGACATTCGTATATGAACTGTGTCATTCAAATGATAAATAAAGTATAGAACAAACTAACTTCGAACTTGAACTTTATTTCATAATTACACGGTGTCCATTCACCGAGTCTCGTGTTTCTACCTCTGAGCAAGCCGTGTCAACGTAATGTGTTAACACATTATGAACGTAGCTCATTATTGTGACACAGACCTGAAGAGCAACATTCTATTCAAATCAAAGCTTAATCACAAATTATACTGCTCACACTGAAAGAAAAAAAAATGGTAAACATTACTTACCCAACAGACTCACTTCAATAGTCACTGTACCGTATGTTACAAAACGTTGTTGCATGCAGAATAGCCTCACAACCCGCATACTGCAGGCAGCCACAGTTGAGATTGGGTGAGTCCATTCATCCACCCCACACGCACGTATTTTGCTGCATCTTATCAGTAGCGAGTGACAGCGTGCAGTCAACGTCAGCAATCAAACATAAGTTGATGCTCTAATCACAATATTCACGAGCAAGGCTGCTTCGCTACTAAGCTTCAGCTTTCATGAAAACATTATAGAATTTTGGAGAGGAGGAAGGAAGAGAAACGCAAGTTGAAAATATGTAGCAAGAATACCCAGACATCTAATTAAAATCCTGTGCAATTCCCATAATTTTCCCGGGCAGTGGAATTCCTGTATAATTCCGTTTTCCCGGTCAGTAAACACCCTGAAAGCTACATAGAATTTTCCAGTCCATATTTAAGTGGAAACGACCATTCCTTCAGTATGTACACCAAAATTAACCACTTTAAATTGCTGCGGTTTATGAATACCCACCCAGATAACAATAATTTACTGTTTTATTGAATTTCTAATGTTTCATCTTAAAGGCAATCCATTCAAAAGTAGGCCATGCCCTGCTAATTGATTATAATTTTTTCTTACGAACAGGATGGGGTTCAATCTGTACTGTACTTCAGCACTATGACTGTAATATACATCTCATAAAATATTAATATTTCTTTTAACACATTCCCTTTATTTTTTTGGCAAGCAGCTCTGAAAATAAACTTTACACTCTCTTAACATAACCCCCTGATCTGTACATTTTATTTAAAATACATCTACCCAGAGAAATACATTAATTCAACATGCTACCCTTTTATTTTCCCACCAGAAGTCATGAAATGGACTTCCTGCTTGTTAGAAGTTACATAGCACTCAGTGCTTGTATAGAATTTGGCCACAAAAGAAGATATTATGTTCCCTTCCATAGTGTAACATTATTCAAAATAAATAAATAAAAAAATATGTAATATTTTATTTTAAAAGCATATGGCATTCACACCATACAATTATAAACACAAATTTAAAAAAAAAAATTTTAACACAACTTTTTACTTTTGGGAGGTTAAAAGCAATCAGAAAATGAGAATCAATGTAATATTACAAGTGCTACAAATTTATGAGACCATTAAAACTGCAAGGAATTGTAAATTCTAGGCAACACTGTTGCAGATTATGTTAAAAATAAGTTGACTTAAATTTTAAAAATCTTAAACACTAAAATGACTTATAATATTACATCAAACAGATTAGTAGCCAAACCTCAAATCTCCTCAAATGCTATCTACCAGAAACACCATCTAAAAGATGCAACTTACCTTGCTTTGTTTCGACTTCCTGGGCAGATTCTTTTGCAGCAATTGCAACAGAATCGTGCTGTAAAAATAAAATACCATATTAGAGATTATTTACTTTAGTATCATTAAGTAAGTATGATCAATGTATTATCCCCTATAAATATTAGTAAACTACATTAACCTAGAATTTATTACTTATTTCCCTTGTGAAAGTGTTAAATTCATAACATGAATGTATTTTTTGTGTCTAGTATGTCTTTAGTTTTACGTCACTTAGGCTTACAAATGGACGACTGATACTAGGCATACATATAATTCATACCTATGAACAATACATCATCAATGCTTGGTGTACGACTCAAACCCACAACCTTACAACTGGCTATTAGAAACTTTATGCTGGCAATACATTTGTGTAATGAGCATGACAGCTCAACTAAAACCATGCTGTAATAAATGCAGCATATCATCTTCAAAATTATTACTCCTCAAGGCTGCAACCAACAATCTGGAAATCAGAACATTTTTAAAGAATTTTTGTATAAAAGATAAATTTATATTTTATTACTACCAGAAAGATGGCTACGACTGTACAAAGAACTGTTGAATTGCCCAACTACTTCAAACTATTGTGAAAAATACAAGTCTTTCACACGAAAAGTGGTGGGTAAAGCCAGTACATACAGACAGGCCACAGTCTCATGAATTTAACATAGAACAGAACATAAGAATGTTTATACAATTAACATTTCAAATTACAGTTTGACAAAGGATTAAAAATGCCAAATTAATGCTCAAATGAAATGTATCAGATGAACATTGCTACTTCTACTGCAAATACTCAAGAGTTTCATGTTCACGACATAATTACAAATTATTTCCATTCTACAC
Organism: Clitarchus hookeri; assembly: GCA_002778355.1. Classification (NCBI taxonomy): domain Eukaryota; kingdom Metazoa; phylum Arthropoda; class Insecta; order Phasmatodea; family Phasmatidae; genus Clitarchus; species Clitarchus hookeri. The sequence goes on along the minus strand of NQII01000410.1, from coordinate 160,007 downwards.
GCTTGCATGCAGTGGTATAGTGCACTGTGTTGAAATTGAAGTGCTCGATGGTCATTTACCATAAATGTGGGATCCTAGCTATCATTTAGGCTGTTGCACCAATCTGTTTTTGTGGACTTATCACTGAAAACCCTCTTTCGCAATCTGCAGTGTGAGCAGGTAGAGACAATACAAGATCCCCAAGAGACAGAACATTAACATATTTATTCCTGTGTCTTGTATTAATTTTACTCCAAGTGGCTTTGCAAACTGGGAGGTGATCAAGATAAACTGTACTTTTCAGAGATGTCCATTCTGACTCTATCATTTCACATTTTGCATAATTTTGCACAAAGGAACAAGAGAAAAAAATGCTTCAACTTAATAATACTCCTGTCACCAAAATCTTGTTTATTATTAGCCAGTAATGTTTTGGAATTGAAAACTTTTGTTGCAGCAAGAAATTTTGAAGTTTCAGTAAGCAGACATCCAAACATTTCACAATGTTGACAGTGTTTGTCTTCTTTGTGCTTTGCAAAGATTCACCTTTTAAACTTCCACCATCAGATTCAACAGATTTCATTACTGAGATGCACTAAACTATAATAATAAAATTGTGAAATTTTTTTAAGAAAACTTAAATTTTTGAGTGTAATGGCAGTTGTGTAAGAGCAGATTTTACATCAAGTTCAAGATGGTGAGCCAGACAGTAAAAATAATTAAATTTGGCTGGATGGTTTCTCTTGTAATGACGCAGTATTATTAATTATCGGGATACGTGGTTCATTTTCTTTCGCTTTGCCAGGCGTCGTAAAATTGTTATCAGGTTTGAAATTAAAGCAGTGGGAGTATCATTAATCGGGCATCCGTTTGCTTTTTCGAAAGTCGTAGTTTTTATTTAGCGCCATCATTAGATTAGAAACTTTCTGACGGCGTCATCAGATTTTGTTCTAGAAGTTTGATTATCTTTTAACTGACGATCCAGTTCGAAGGGCTAGCAGTTCAATATGGCTACGCAGTTTGGAATAGCGTGGGAAAGAGAGACCGGCCTACGCCATGCTTTTGTTTGTGGCGAGGAGTGCGGGTAGGCACGCAGCGATGTAATATACCGAGTGCCTACCATCCACACAGACAGATAACGGACAACGGCCGAGCAGTAGACTCTCGGTGCTCGCCAAGGCCGCGTCGAGCTTGGCAATAGCCCCCACACCAGCAACTTAATCCTGCTTACAAGCAAACCCACTAAATAGACTAAAAATAAACAGCAACACTAAGCCTACCACAGACATGTAAGGCACAATTATTTCTAATCTCAACCATTTACCACTACAATACATGGAATTTACCCCAAACTTTATTCAATTGAAGCAAAAACCAATTGAGAACTCCAGTTTGTTGATATTATGGAACAATTTTTTGTGTAGTGGTGCAGAGTTCATTGAAAACAAAGATGACTATCACCCAGCACATAAAAAATTAGCACAAACTTTGTACTTCACGTAATAGCATCGCTCTAACAAACTGTAAACTAATAAACTAAACAATATGTCCTTTAGATACATTTAAATTAATTAAAAGCACCTTTGAATACTAGCCTCTTACTTAAATTTGGCATATTAGCGCTATGACTTCAAAAAAATTTTTTTTTATGCACCATGCCTTGTGCCTTTGATGCACAAGATTGAACGGATGTAGAATAATGAAGTACACAAGTATCTACGCCTTGCTGTGTGAGTAAGGATAACATTTATTTTGTATATCGCGCTCTGCATGCAGAGGCGAAATTACTGCTTTAAAGTTAAAAATAAAAACAAAACGCACATTTTAATTCAAATGATTCCATTGTGTTGAAAAAAGAAAGTACATAATTTCTGGGAATGATATAGAATTTTTTTTATTACCAAATATTTTGAACAACGGCCTGTCCACCCAGACAAGCTGCTTTCAACCTTTCCCAGTCCAGGAAAGAATTTACCTGTATCGGATGGGCATTAAACTCAATTCCTGACTGTGCCCAGTATATAGAGAGAGCTTCATTTTTTTCCTTCACATAAAGTTTAAATAAGTGCATTGGACTAACCGAGCATCATTTTAGGGAACCTCCATACAACATATGTACCGCCTTACAACAAATAAACAATATTTCAGTGATTCAGTTTTGTTATATAGAGGTTTTAATACATGGCTGCATGGATTTTAGCGAAACCTGCTTCAAGTGATAATTATCACAGATTTATGGTGTAAAAATTTGGAAAATTAGGTACAGCTATTTAATTTTGTTACTAATATTGTTCTAACTCGTAATTTAACATTAACATCAGCCACCATTTGCTTATGCATAGTTATGCATATTACAGTATTAATTTGTAAGGCATTTATAACATTAAGGCACAATAATTTATTTCAATGGGAGTTAACATTTTTGCAAATATTGGTGCAATCATAATTAACACCATAAATAAACAGGACTTCAAAACATTTTACTGAAATAAAATAAGAATGCACAAAAAATGCAAAACATTATCTTAATTATACTCTCCAATGTTATTTTAAAATGTTATGACTTTTTAAGGCAAACTGTCTGCTGTGTGAAGGATTAAATACTCCCCATTAATGGCTATTGATGGTAAAGTGAGCACTTTTGAAAACCTGCTTATTTTTTACTTTCAGATCTTTGCATATACCTCCGCCGTATCACCACGTAAACTTTACCATGTGGCGTATGTTTGATCAGCTGTTCAGAGTTCAGCTGTATTTACAAAATAATTTAACATGGTATCATTGTAGTGTACACTGTAAATAATGTACACGTTAACTTCAGTAAATAATATCTCTTTGAGGACTGATGGTGGGATTTTTACTATTTTGCAAGGTTTGGATTTTCGTTAAGTTATAGAAATGAAACCCCCCCAAGATAATACTGAGTATTGATAGTCCGTCAAATAGTCCATCGTCTAATAGTCCATCGTCTAATAGTCCATCGTCCAAGTCCATCGTCCAATAGTCCATTGTCCAATAGTCCATCGTCCAATAGTCCATCATCTACAGCAAACAAGATGTCATAAATAGTAGTTAAATGATACTAGAATTACTTTCCAGAGCCAAGGACAATGGCATGCTTAAATACTTTTAAATGATGTACTACTTTATTTATTTAAGTAGGATATTACAAAATACTATTACCAGCTGTATGCATTAATATCATGACAATATTTGCAGACATCAGAATTCCTACTGATAACAGTGTGCAACAAAGCATAAATAACTCCCAAATTAATAATTGTATACATATACACACACTATGTGTAAGCAAATGGCCAGTTTTGTTACAATGATGTAATGCTGAAAATATTTGTCATAAAACCTCAGTGGCTAAACCAAATTGAACCACATTTTTATAGCCCACTTCCGTGGTGATATTAATCACTAAATACAAGTTTCATGAAAATCTATCCAGATGAAATTGGTTTTACAGAGTCTAATGACATAAAAGTTTGGCCTAACATTTCTTATGAGAAAATCACTTTTAACTTATAATATTAGAATGACTACAGCGATGCAAACGTAATTTTATCAGAATAATAACAAAACAATACCAACACATAATATTGCATTCATGCATTTAACACAGAAATCATTCAATTTTCATTACTTAAATTGTGGTCATTCGTAGCAGTTCCGAAGGCTTACTGCTTACGTTGGCCCAGACACATTGAAAGGTTCAACAAAACATCAAGGAACTGTGTAAAGATATTAAAATTAGAGGACAAATGTTTCCCATGTAATATAAAGCTATTATTCATAGTGGCATTAGTTAAAAACTAATAAAATGCATACCAAGATAGCAACTCAAAACAATTCTCCAGTCACGTAAATAATAACAAGAATCCATCAAAGCTCCAAAACTTCTACACAATATCACAAATATAATTAAATAAACATAGCCTAAGTTTATTCAAGTTTTAAATCATTACATATAACCAACTTTAATTACATGTTGACACACTGGCCAAGGTCCGCATATTGCATGAAAGGTTAAGACTTCCTTTGACTATAAACAACGTCAAAATATAGTAAAATGGAATTATAAAATGTACCACTTCATTGACAACAGATATAAGGTATAAATGTTTTATTTGATATGTAAATAAATCTTTTATATTGGAGGTTACAAACTGCCACATAAATAACGTTGTTCAAGGCACTACGAAAACTAACCAGGGAGCAAAACAGAAACTGCAATGGAATTCAGAGCATTTAAACACGGGAATGGGAAAAATGTAAAACAAAGAGCAAACAAAACAATGGACCCTGTAACTTAAAACAATGCATCTACCAAGTGATGTTATGAATTTGTTTGAAATACAATTGTTATTGTTAGGCTATTTTTATTCTTATGTGCACAAAACAAAGGAAAAAGAAAGGTGACAAAGTTTAATGTTGAGTCTAGTGAGACGGTAGGACCTGGAACAACTTTACTGCGAGTATTGCAGTTAATGCTTGGGTTAAAATTTATGCGGTTATGGACAGTTATTTTTATGAATGGTTGTGTGTTATGTACATAATTTTAAATTCTGATTTATGTAATATTGAAAATTCATGTGATACACAATTTACCGGAGGTAAACGCGTATGGTGTTATTAGTTATATCCAGCATTTTACAGCAATTATTGGAATAACCGCAACCAAATAAAAATAGAACAAGAAATTCATGAAAACATCTTGTATTTCACACCAGCCTACAAAGAGTGGAAACGGAAGGTAGGTTTCGCATAGCTCTCATTAAAACAAGTTGCAAAAAAATAAACCCTTTGACATTTTAAAACATTTACTTCAAACATAGCAGAGAAGAAAAAGAATAACGCTGAATTCCATTCAAGATCAATTTCTCTCAGGTTAAATATTTAAATTAATATTTGCAAACTTTTGTCCAAAGGAAAATTTAAATTTCAACACACATTTATTTTATGACTTGAAGTTAAAGTTCATGTAGATCAAAGATTAATGAAAGTTCATCATCGGCTAGATTACCAGGGCTTCTGGGAGGACTTTAACTTTTGAGAAGTGACAAGTTCACCTTCCGATTCGTTCAAATTTCTAAAATTTCATATAGCAATATTTGAGAAAATAATTCAAATAAGTTGCAGAATTACCGACATTTCCTGTTGTAGACTCGATGATAGCTTCCATTTGAACAAGCACTCCAAAAATAAATTGTATTAAATTGAGCTACATCGGTAATTAAAAGCAGTTTCAAAATAAATTCTTCCCTATAACAGCTTATAAAATACTTTTGTGGCAGCTTGGGTGATAACAGCCCAAAAATTATGATGGGCCGTCCCAATTTAAATAAATTATGTTAACATAAAATTACATGACCGCTGTCTTAAATGGTTCCCAAACTTCTCTTTACACATCACATGACCCGAAAATCACATCATGAACAAAGATAAGCTATCTTATAATATATAAAACAGAGTTAAAATTTCATATACATTTAAATGTGCTGCCAAGGCAAACACACATTAACACCTACCTTTTAGGCAACCACTACCCCTCCATAGAGATGCTAACTTCACAGAAAACTTAATTGAATTACAGAAACATGGTATACTATCAATTTAAGAATAATAAAAATTCCTTGAAACATAACTAAACAAATAAATACAAACAGGTACTGTAAATAAAGATTAATGACATGGTGGATAGAATTCAAAATGTAAACAAACATGAAATTGACATGAATAAACGAACTTGCAGGACATGTCAAACCTAGAATAAAAACAAATACATGATCTGTAAGTACCATTACGGTTGATCAAGAGTTCTCATTTTATTGTGAACCACTTATATCTGCAAGTATGGCATTCCTATGACTCACACAAATAGTGGAATTTCATACGTTTAAAGCAGAACATTCTAAACAGTAACACTGTGTGTGTATAACAGGAGAAAAATAAAACCATCCTTGACTCTTCTGCAACTATATCAAATGACAGCATGAATAAAATATTTTCTTATAATCTCAGTGGAAAATCAATATTAAAATAAAAAAATTTCAAGTGCTTACAATGTGTGACTGTATTATGGTGTGCACAAGCTGCATGCAAGTACAGGCCACACCATGATTCTAATTGTCTAAATCTGGAAATGTAAAACATTCATGTACAGGCCACATTAGCAGTATTTAAAATCTTGGGGTTCATCGAACAGCTGACGTTTGACAGCCATTGGCTCAAGCAAAGTAATTATATGCATCCTTGGCAATAGTGCAGTTGCACATGTGCAGAATAGACATGACCTTGCCAGGCTGTTTACATCTACCATTTCTCTCCCCCCTCAATCCTACTACTGAGTGATTCCAGGATCTCTCATATGTGCTTCTCAGCTATAATGTATTCACGGTAACTTCAAGATTTTCTGAAGCCCTGCTAAAGATCTACTTTCCAGCCTATTTNTTCTCAGCTATAATGTATTCACGGTAACTTCAAGATTTTCTGAAGCCCTGCTAAAGATCTACTTTCCAGCCTATTTCGTATCCTTCTGCCAAAGGGTAAACAAACATTGCCATGTGGCAGTCACATGGCAATGTTTACATGCAATGTTTACATTCCACTGTGTGTGTGTACATGTGTTCGTACATGCACGTACCCATCATAAAAGTAATGTATATATTATTAATGGATATTCCACAAGCGTAAAGTTTTTAATCTTGAGGATATCACACAAAAGAATATGTGATGCAAACGAAAAACATTTCATTATATAAACCCAAAATGTGAGTATTAAAAATGAGATGTTTCGTGTGTGTGTCTGTCTCTCTCTCTCTCTCTCTCTCTCTCTCTCTCTCTCTGTGTGTGTGTGTGTGTGTGTATATATAGGTTTGATTTTGACTGGGGGATTGGGTGGGGGAGAAAAACTTTCACTTTGATTACATATTATAGACACAATACTTTGCAATGAAATGTGTCAACATTCAAGGAGTCCATCCAACAACATTAACATGGCAACGCCAATCTCTCATAAGCCCCCGGATGGCCGTACTGTAGAGAATTTGTGCGATTCTTGTTTAACCTAATATTTCATTTATCGGTTTTTTTATACTAATATCAGCTCTTTATTATTTGATTTTTCATAACGTATGACTTTAATTTGTGCTAACCTTCTCGTACAGATTCCTTTTGCTTTTGAAATCTGTATAAGAGATTACTCATAGTGCGTTCTAACGTGTTTAATATTTTTCAAATTTATTTCAGGTTTGCTTAAAATTTTATTTACTGTATTTTACGTTGTATGTTGCGGTAGTTTTTGTGTGCAGTCATGAGTTCTAGCAAGGTGAATAAAAGAGAAGTCACCAACGCCAACAGGACATCATTAACCTCACCGAATCGTTGTATTCACTAATTAGGCGAGGGGAAATGAAACCCTGCAACGTCGCGGAAAGAGTGGCAGAAATGTTGAAACTCTCCAAATCTACAGTGCTAAGGTATGTTAAAATATCTGTAGTATTAACCATTGCGTTTGCAAGTTGTGTGTGTTAAGATCAATTACGTTGGCCCACGAAATGTGTTTACAAGAACATAAAGAAAATTTGTTAATAACTTGATAACGTCGTCGAACGTTGTCTACGTGTATTTTTAACGTTTTATTTTGGTAATTATTAAGTTTATAGGGTTTCCTGTAAAAATAAAAATAATTCATTGAAAATCTTATATTTCCACTCTGCTAATGATGCAGAACACGAATATACGAGGGGCATTAACGTCCGACTAATTTCGTAATATGTGCCCACCTAACCTAACAGAACCTAACCCCACGATGAGTGAATCACTATTTTACATTTTTTAACTAACCTAGGATTGTAGGGTTATATAGTAACCAATACCTGCCACCTATTAAACTAACCTAAACTAACACACGGCAGAGCATATCACATTGTCACACATCATTTGTAAACAAACCCTTGTATGTTTTTGGTATCAGTAACTGTAGTTGACCCAGTAACTGAATTATGGTCCTTTTTAAATTATGCAAATTAGGTTGGCTATGTAGCACTGAAAGTGAAAAATATGACACTGATAATTTACAATAACTAAAAGACAATGGCTGTAGAACAGTGGTGTTGGGGAAATGCATTAATACACAATTGTTTTCTTAAAAGATTATGACTGCGATTTCATCGATTACGATGTCCTCTCATGTTTAGTGAAGTGATACAGATATGTTTAATAGTAGGGGAAGTTCCAGTTATATCGACTGTAATCTATTTAGTGACGTATAACAATGGCAATTAATGCCGCAATGTAACTTATAAATACAAAACAAGCTCCTTCTTCAGAATCTTAAAATGCACCATCTCTCCATAACCTATATAAAATTAATTGACTATAACAAACTCACTATAGAGGCAATTTTCCTTACCATTGTCAGTTGTCTTTATAATAAATTTCCACTGTATATATTGGGTTGTTTATGAAGAATCCCTCGCAGGGGTACACAAATTCCAACACAAAGTAGTTTTTATTTTTAATTACACATTGTAATACCACCTTTTGGTTAGGTGATTCATACACTCACATTTGAGTCTATATAACCCTACAATCCTAGGTTAGTGTAAAACCCAACAATCCTAGGTTAGTTTAAAAATGTAAAATAGTGATTCACCCATCGTGGGGATATGTTCTGTTAGGTTAGGTGGGCACATGTTACGAAATTAGTCGGACGTTAATGCCCGTCGTATATTCGTGTTCTGCATCATTAATGGGGTGGAAATATACCATTTTCCGTGAAATTATTATTTTTTTTTACAGAAAAGCCCCCTAAACTTAATAATTACCCAAATAAAACTTTAAACGACACGTAGACAACGTTCGACGATGTTATCAAGTTATTAACAAATTTTCTTTTATAAGAACATTTGTGTAATCGTAGGCCAACATAATTGACCTTAGCACACACAACTTGCAAACGGAATGGTTAATTCTACATATATTTTAACATACCTTAGAACTGTGGATCTGAAGCGTTTCAACATTCTGCCGCTCTTTCCGCGACGTTGCAGGGTTTCATTTCCTCTCGCCTAATTAGGGAATACAACGATTCGGTGAGGTTAATGATGTCCTGTTGGCGTTGGTGACTTATCTTTTATTCACCTTGCTAGAACTCATGACTGCACACAAAAACTACCGCAACATATAACGTAAAATACAATAAATAAAATTTTAAGCAAACCTGAAATAAATTTAAAAAATATTAAACACGTGAGAACGCACTACGAGTAATCTCTTATACAGGTATCAGAAACGAAAGAAATCGGCACAACGAGAAATAATAAAGAGAGGATACTAGTAAAAAAAAAATTAAACCAGTAAATGAATTATTATTGGTTAAACAAGATAATCGCACCATTTCTCTGGCACGTGTGTCGACCACATCTCGCCAACAACACACGGAACGAAGGTTTGTAAACAAATGGCCGCTCTACTTTCACTTTGAGCGTGATTTTGTGAGTATGCAAGAAACATTGAAATCAAAGTACGTTAGCATCACGTCATTAATAATTGGCATAATAAGATACAAGTCTTTTCGAAATCCATTTGTAAGTGATAAATTAACTATTACATTAAAACTTTAGAACTATTTCCTCTCTTTGTGCTGGCAACCTAACGGCATAACTGTATCCGCGCTCGCCGCTGTTTGTAATGTTATATGCATGTGGCTAACGGCTAGGGTGATTTTTCAAAGGTTCTTTTCAAAAGTATCGAAGATACCGTGAATGGATTATAAACACAAAGTCGGTTATATGGGTTTTTTCACCCGAGTGATAAAGAGAAAAGAACGGGCCAGTTATCATGCAAAATCTTAATTGTAAATTGTAGCATATACATGCAAACAAAAGAAACTAGCAGCTAGTCAAAAATTTTACATTTACAAAAAAAAAGTACAGTGAGAAAAGTACATTATTAAACCACCTACCAAAGAAAAAAATGTGCTTTGTGAGGTAAAAAGTGGAAGTACCTGAACTTATTTCCACAACAGATTTTAAAAGAAAATTGTAGGTGGTTGTGTAATTTCCTTAAGAGGTGGTATTTGAGCATTATAAAACTGACGTATATTGCTCAGAAACTTTCCAAGTTGTACAAAGAAAAGTTAATTAATTTTCAGGAATACACTATAAAAGAGGTCAGCACAACTACTTGCTCAGTCAGAAAGGCAATGCTGACCCAACACCTATTTATTCTGGTATGCTGGAGTCAACAACAGATTGTGCCGCATCTTACTCCAGTACTACTGAAACAACTGAAGCAAAGGTACCATCATACTCAGCATTGCAGCAGATGGTCAAAAGTTACCACCAAATGGTGTACTGAGATAATTGTTGCAAAAGAGATGTTTTTATATGGTATAACAGTTGAAGTACAGGAAAATGAGTGGACGACTGAGGAACTCGTCACTGACTGGATTTCAAGTGTCTGGTGTAAGCAGCCTGGTGAACTAAGGCAGCAGTCATTGCTCATCTTAGACAGTTTTCACGGTCACAGTAAGCCAGATCTTGCTGCAATTCCCAGATGATTAACGGGAACTTTACAACCACTTGATGATGAAATAAACCACTTATTCAAAACACATGCTCGACATATATGCAATGCCTGGGCACACACACACATCAAATGACCATGAATTCTGAACATGTGAAAAGAGTGTCAGCTGCAGAAATATGTAACTGTATCTTACAGGCATGGCATGCAATTTCTGTGGAATTAGTAACACAAAACTTTGAGGTCACTGATATTCCTGATTAAATGCAATGGTAAAAAAGTGAACATTTTGTGGGAAAATGAGATCAATGATGATGGAACAGAGAAAGTGATTGTAAAAGTGACGAATGAACAAAAATGTTAGGAGGAAAAAAATCTGTTTACTGCACAGAACTTACATATTTTAAAGACTTAATTTAAAAAACAAATATTTTCACCGTTTCCTTAAAATGTTGTATGCAAAGTTAAAAACCACTTTCAAAGATTAACATGAAATCAAGATTAAATACTCCTGTTTGCAAATAATTACACCAATGCTTTTTTTTAATGTTAAATTATAAAAAAATTAGATTTGTAATTTGTAACTTTTTCACGTATATTTTTGTTTATTTATTATTGCACGTGAGTGTAACACAGAAATAATAGGCGGAAGTTTGCCAATCATTTGAGTTACACAATCATCAACAAGCTGTTCAAGGCAATGGTTGAATGGGATCATGTACAATAGTACACACAAATTATTAACTTGTCCACCAAGGGTAATTCCTTAACGATGCAGAACATGGAGACATTTTATTGTGGCCAGAAACATGTTTCCATTCCCCCTTTTTCACCAAAGTCCCATGTACAGGCTGCACCCATGTTCCCATACAATAGTTGCATAATCGTGTGGCCTATATTAACAAAAATTATATACATTTTTGGTATTTTTTAATTTTTGATATAGGCCTAACTTTTTTTTTATTATGTATGCTTTACCATGAGCTGTTCAGGTTTTTTTTAATTTGTTTGGTTTTACTTTTTTCTCAAGATCCAAGAGTATGTTAGGTCGATTACATAATGGTTTTTGGTTTGGGTTTGAAGAAAATCAATCAGGCTGTCACCAACCTCATTGGCAGAGGTTGCGAAGGAATTTATGTCAAGCCATAAAGTTCAAAGTTTAAATCTCAGGTTTAAAAAAAAATTGAGGTAAAAGTAGTTTTTACGTAAAGTTTAGTTTGGCATTCTGGCCAAAAGTAGTACTTTAATAAGTCTAATGAAGTTGGAAAGTAACTGAAACCAGTGAACTAAGTAACTGTCCACAAACGTTTAAGTAGAAACACCAATGGAAGTAAGAAGTTACTTACAGGCTTATCATTCTGATGGGTGGGTCGTTCAGACAAAACACCAAAACCCTCGTCATCTCTATCGCTGTCATAAGTGGGTGAAACATCGCCATCCCAAAATCCATCAGATGATGCGACATCTCTGCTGTCCGAAACTGAAAGTTCCAAAACATCTGCGGGGCACTTGGTTGGTCCCGCCGTGTCATCTTTGCTCTTCATATATGAACTTTCATTGAAAGAAAGTCCTGGCTGCTTTGTTTCCACCTCTTTTTCCACTTCCTCCTCACTCTCATCATCAGAGTCTTTCAAAAATGTTGGCTTCACGTTGCCACGCCAAGTTACCTTACACTCCTGACTGCCCCCATATTCCGTCCTGCAAATAAAAAAAAACAGTGTTCACTATTGAAGCACAATAAAATTAAAATAATGCAGCATGAACTTTATGTTGCACAGTTATGCTCAGAACGACTTAAGTGGCAAGAGTCTCATGATTTTTGTGAGCCACTGCTGAATTGGCATTTAGAACCTCAATTTTACATTCCCTTAATTACACCAACTTATAAGTGACAACATTTTCCTTCATGTTTACTATCTATTAAAATACTGCCAGTAAAGTCAGGATTGAGAATTAGATCCATCACAATAAACCACACACTAAAAATGGAACAGTTCATGAAAACAAGTCAATTTTTATTTTCACCATAGCAACTAGTTTAAATTGCAAATGTTGGTCAGAAATGGTGACACTTTAAAGAGATATTAGCTTGGTTTCTTTCATTCACAAGTCCTGCATCTTGGAACTCTAAATAAAACTACTAACAGAACCAGTGTCATGCAAAGTTTCAATTACAATTGAACGAAAATAACAAGTCAAACATTGTAGAAATACTTTTTTACAATATTTATCAAGGATTTGTCTCATTTGCTGACCTCCACCTTGAACACAACTTTAGACTTAGATTTATTTTTCACTATGACAGAGGTTTTTATCAGAAACATAGCTGCGTGATTTTTATGTTAAATGAAGTGGGTTGGTTTTTGAAATTGTATGATTGCTTCCCACAAGACTGGTCAGCTAAGACTACATTGGTACAACTAAAGTGTACAAAACTTTATGGTGTGGAAACAGACTAGCACATGCGCATTCAATAGGATTCAGTCCCAGTCCATTGAGAATAGATGGTTGAAACTATTTCAGCCAGACACACCCAATCTGAGCACAAAAGCAAACTACCTAATGTTAATTATGCAATGTGCTAAAGGGTCCAGAGTGCTGTTGATACAGATTAATCATTCTAAACTTAAATAAACTAAAATTTATGTTGAATAATGATGAAAACTGTAGTTTTTACTAATTGCCCCATTGGTTAAATCACTCAGTGGAGAACAAATACAAAAAATTATTTCCAGCAATTGTATCCTTGATTTCACTTCCCTGGCATTCGCTGACCAAAACATAAAATGTCGCTAACTTTCCCACAAGCTGCTGATAACATAAATAGGTAGTACAACAAATCAATAAATGTTCAAGCCAATTTTAAGATAATTACTAATACACACATATAATCCATTCATGGTTACCTCACACTTTTTGAAAAATCACCCCATGTTTAACATGTCTGCCTGCATTTTAAACAAATCATACACACCAAACATTTAATACTATATTAACAGTATTTGGTTTAATAAAACTTTTACATATATGTTGTCTGTATATAAAATAAAAATGGTCAGAACAGTGTTGCATGACAACTAGTAAGAAATAGTGCAAAACGTAAAATGCTGTTAATTTGAGCTGAGCTGTGATACGCTACTTGTAAAATAAACATCTTTTTAAATATTTACATTTTCACGTAGCAATGGTAGAAACATATTTCATTCTTGCAAATTAAAAATATTTTATCGTTTAACTGTTTTATCAGCAAAAAATACGGTGTGCAGGCCCTAGTCTCTTCGCATGGTTGTTTTTCACAAAGAAAAACTTTAGGTAGAGTTTGTCATTTACTTTTCTTTCAACTTGCTTTTTTCTCCACACTTGTTAAGTTGCTCAGTGCTCGCAGCAGGGTCAATTATATGAGATATTACACTTAACTGTGTCTGAATTTGTAATCATGTGTTAAAAAGTGATTTTAATGTAAAATACTTATTAAATTTATATTCAGATGTGATGGCGGGCAGTTACAACTTTGAAGTTGCCAAAATTAACCACATAACCTCTAGTGTTTTAGTTTTCTTCCAGCGAAAAATACTTATTATCAAAGTTTATACACAAACTTCCAACCTAGCCGTGTGATAAGCATGTTTTTTTTCAGGAGTAAATATATTTCAATGTGTCGTCGTCTTTGTTTGACGAAGTGAAGTTCTAATGAAATGGCCATTCTGAAATCCTTAAGTTGGTTACGTGTGTGAAGGCGAGTTCTGGATCTACAAAGTTTGTTTCTAGCTATGAACAATATTTATAATGCTAATTATTTAAAGACCACATGTTTATAAATCACAAACTTTATAACTTCCCTCTGTGTGTTTGAAATAACAGTTACATAACATGCTTAAGATAGTTCAGTGAATTTAATATTTGCCAAAGCTCAAGTAAATTTCTCAAGTGCTAAAACCCAGTGAGGAAGGGAAAAAAAATAAGCAAGCATGCTGAAAAAAATGAGGGAAATAATTCACACACTATATGTGTTTGTACATTTTTTCCACAAGATCGTTGACAACGTTAGCCGCTTAAGTTACATAATTGCATAAAGATATTGTTGCCGCTTAAGTTACATAATAAAATAAACATCATGAGTTGTAGGCTCCAGTTCCCTCTTTTTTGGTTGTACTGGATGCTCATTTGTTGTAATACTTATTTTGGTTAAGGTGGTACTTTCATCAAAGTAACCTAACATCTATACAACTCCCTCTCACCTGCCCAATTAAATAGTCACAGCAAAATTTCCATAATGCACTATATCGTGAATTAACACGAATCAAGCCATTGCCAATTCAGACACTCTTAATTAACACCAATCAAACCATTGTCAATAAAACCAACCTAAATACTGTTAAGCGCTCGCTACATTGTTCCATGCGAGCAAGTGGAAGTGAAGAACAGAGCAGTTACACGATAGCGGCAGCGGCCAGTCAATGGAATGTTTTGAATGACAGGTAAGTGATAAACCAGGGACCGCGTATCTGTTACAAAAAGCGAGCGGACACTATAATCCTTTTTGCAGTGCACGCTGCTGACCCTGGTTGTATTGAGTTTCTGTATTTATCTGAAGAATTTTCAAGTGGTTCGCTGCCCCAGTTTCTCTAAGCGAGACTTTCCAGATCAAGGCCAATACAGAATAAATAGTGCAACGGGCCTCAGAACCATGAGTTTTTGGCTGAGTGACTGGAGTTTCGGCGATAGAATATGGACGAGCAAAACAAGCCACAAAATAAGTGACAAACTAGAGGAAAAACTGCAACTGCGAGCATCGGCACGGTGAAGAGTACGACTGGCATACTAGACCATTGGACTGGGTGCATGAGTGGAAGACATTAAAATGATGGCAACAGACAGACTGAAAGTGTGTTAATAATGAGTATGAGTTAATTGATTATAACCAAACAGAGACATTAAGAAGTACGTTACTTACAGTAAAAATAGACAAATATTGCGCTCATTGAAAAATAAAAAGATTAATGGTAAAGATAGATAGATAAATGCTGTAAATAATGGCTGTGTGAATAAACTAAAATAAAATTTTGTTCTTTTATTCTTATTAAGACCTCCATCCCTCACGAACTCAGATAAGCCCCTCTAGTGTCTTGTAACAACACTGTCAACAGTTGTGAACATTTATTATGTTGTACTCTTTGAAATATGCCAGTATTATTGGGGTAGCTGAAGAATGTAGACAAAGCATTTGGCAGTTGAAATATTAAATGTTACATGGTATTATTTATGTTTGCAATCTAGCAGAATACGTTATCGGTGCTTGGAAGAAGAACTTATGCAGAGTTTCAGAAAAGTGTGAAGTAACCGTGAATGAACTATGATGAAAATTACCTCCTACTCCTCCTCCATCATAGGAATGCACATTTAATTGTAGCATATACAGTTTAAATACATCATTCCATGCCAAACCAACCAGTCAGTTAACCCGACCACCTTGGATTTTAATAAAACCTTCAGGATTCATTTTTCCCAAAAGTATAAATCAAAATATGATTTTAAAAAACTTTATCTTGCATTTTCAATTTTGAATAACTCGGATTCTTTAAGTCTCAGAGAGTTGTTTAACCCCTCATTTTAAAGGTAATGTTATCATGTTTCATTTGATATGTCTCATGACTACATTTAAAACTTTTTATTTTTTTCATAAAATTAAATTTAACATTTTGGTAAAAAAAAATACTGTATATATGCATATGTGTGTATGTGTGTGTGTATTTATATATGTGTGTGTATTTATATGTGTGTGTGTATTTATATATCTGTGTGTGTGTTTATTGTGATGTTATGAGCTATAAAACATGAAATTTCTTAGTGGAATCTCGCTGAGATCAGGAAATATAAAAAAGCATAGAAATTTATAGGTAAAATTAAGGTAAAATTTAAATTTTTGTAAATTAAAAATATTTATGTAATCCCAACTATTTTTTTTAAGACGTAATCATTGTGAATAAAGTACGCTACTACTAGAAATATAGCAAGGTTTTCAGGCACAGCAATGAGTTTGATGCTTGCACAGACTTGTCCAATTCATATTCATGCAGGTTTGTAGTCTCAAGCTCACTATAGCTCTACTGTTTGGTACTGATAAGCTAAACAACTACTTTTCATTAACAGTTATAATGGTGAAGTTATGTAAAATTGACTACGGTAAACTCCCAACTTTCCGGGATAATGACTGGCAAAGGGTTCACAGATAACCAATATTCAAGGTTAAAGCAATAGGGGGGAAAAATGTTTACATACTGTACACCTAGGTTATGTAAACCAATAATTTGTAGTCATATAAAAATTCAATTTTTTGACAGCCAGTGTGTGACAACATGTCATAAATTATATTAACATTATCCCATACACAAAATCCTGTATCAATTAACAATTGCAAGAGAATTTCATGTCAGCTATTTTGACGGCCTACATTTTACAACAGACATAGGAGAAACGTGGGCAGGAAGGAGATTGTAGACAAAATATTTATGTATTTTATTTTACATTGTTGCTAAACAGCTGTTATTAGTGTAACAAATTAAACTTTGTTTTATAATAATGTGTAGGTGTTTAAACGAAATAGAATTAGAACCATATGCAATACTTTGGCTTTGTTTGTCTCTTACTACTTCATAAGCTGTATCTAGTGCTTGCTAACATCGTCACATGCATGCTTCATATTGAAAGAAGAGGAATCTGTCTCAGAGAGTATTTTTCAAATATTTCTACATTAATTTGATATAATGTATTTCAAACTCAAGTTGTTTTAAGAATGTACAATATGAAAAATTTACTTTTAAAAGGACGTGATAGACATACTTTTGCGACACTGTAGTGAAATACGCGATCATGCTATCATATGTTGGCCAGTGCGTGCAGCTCGCTTTGGAAGCCATACCCCAATGAAATCACTTGTTCTTCATGTGTAAAATATAAATATTCAAACAAAATGTCAAAGTGCAGGAATGCAAGAGTGGGGGAAACGGGAAATCCCCGAGAAAACACACCGACCAGCAGCATTGTCCTGCATGATTCCCACATGCAAAAATCCGGGGGCGTCCCGCCGGGAATCGAACCCTGT
This sequence comes from Clitarchus hookeri, assembly GCA_002778355.1. Lineage (NCBI taxonomy): Eukaryota > Metazoa > Arthropoda > Insecta > Phasmatodea > Phasmatidae > Clitarchus > Clitarchus hookeri. The sequence goes on along the minus strand of NQII01000410.1, from coordinate 142,387 downwards.
TTGCATTGGTGGGAGGCGAGTAGTCTAACCGCAACACCACCATGGCCCCCCACATATGAATCCACAATAATCATTTCCAACACACTGAAGAAGAAAGACATTTTCACACCATTGTTTGTACATATCAAAGACGTTGGTAATGATGTTTGAGGGACACACTAGAGACACTTAGCAAAGGCAGCCTTCAAAACACTGACACTTTGCCACATGTTTATGAGGAGAGGAGAGCAAACACCATTGCAATAAGTATTTTATATATTACAAATTAATACCTGGAAGAGAAGAGAAATTATGATAGTAAAAGTTGATAAAGCAGCTGATATTAATGTACCTTGTTAAGCTTCGTGCCTTTCTCCCTTCTATTAATGAAAAATTTAGCAATCAAAGCATTTTCAATTCGAACAAAATTTTTTTATACTGTATTAAAAACAATTCTTATGATGTGCACATTTATTGAATAAATGGTTTTGTGATGCATTTGACAACATATGCTGAAGAAGTGTTCATTGACCTGATGAACATCAGAGTCAAAATATTATTCCTACATCCAGGTGGGCAAGCAAAATCCTTCTTTTATCCTGGAAAAACTTGATATTCTTACAATGACAGAGAATGTCATCCACTGTAAACTGGATCCAATTACACCTACAGGAAGAAAATACATTATAGTTCAGATTTTGCGACCCTTGGAATTTGCGACAGCAGCAATAACATTCTCCAAAACTGTCAAAAATACCTACGTCAAAATTTAAAAAAAAATTGTTATAGGCAAAAATTCAAAAAGCAAGAAGTCAGAATTAAAGTTCATTAAAAAATACAGTCGTTAGTACACATCTGTAAAATATAGAGGTTGTGTTGCTACCCATTAATTGGAAAACCACTACATGTAAAGAAAAGAAAAAAATTTGTGAAAATACCATAAAAACTTTGGCTGGCCGGATTGCGTCCATTGTCTGCCAAGTTAGGCATTGCGCCCAACTTGCGACGTAATTTATTTTTCACGCCACAAAGAAAATAAACCTCAAAACATAATATGAAAAACATTGTTTATTATTTACTGTTGAAAATAAAAACCACATAACTCAAAATTTAAATAATTCATAGATGCACACATGACTGCAATATACACACATCAGTATAAGCAGGTTCATAGGCAAGGAAAAAAATGAATGAATAAACATTTAAAATGTGGTACATAAACCACTCGCTGCAAGTGCTAGGGTCATGGATTCCATACGGTCAGCCATTTTGTATAAACTGTGCTGTGCACACGATGCAATCATTGTGCATGACGTTTACAAAATATTTGCTATGAAAAATAACTTATAATGGAACTGAAACAAAACAAAACGTGGCGTGGAAAATAAATGCTTGCATGTTTTGCATATCAATAATGGTGATGGCCATTTGTTACAGAGAAAATTTAATCTTTCTAAATTTTGGTGCTTGGAGTTAAAAACTTATTGGTGTCAAAGTAAGGTTATGGGGCAGCATTTTAGTCTAAAATATGTCTGCACATTGAATTCAATTAATGTTCCTTTTAATTTTGTTTTGATTTCATTTGATTTTACGCCATAAATGATTAAACAGGATGGCCACTCACTGTGACAATAAAAATTCCCTCATTGAAAATATCAAATTTCTTGATTCCTCTTAAGAAAAAACATGCACACAGAAATATTACGTAATAATTAAAACCAATATCTTAGTAAAACTCTTAGGCTTGTTTGGCAAACAAGTCATACTTCATGAAGTAATGCTTCTTCGTTAAACATCACTTATTTGAGCAATGAATTCATAAACAGCTTCTTGATGAAGTAATTCTTATAGAAGTATTACTTGTTTGAAACAAATTTTACTTCATGAAGTAGCCAAATAAATATCTGTATAATATCAGTACCAACATAATATAGTAAAAATTGCTGGTTTATTTACAGCAGTCACCCAGACAAAATAAATTTTTAAGTTTGTTATTTTTAAATTTTTTTTCTGGTATTTTGAATGATTTTAATTTGTTTTATCGCACATTTCAGATTAACATAATTGTGTGCGATATAAAAACTTGTTTGTTTCATGTGTTGTGTAATAATTTTTTAGAAGTTTGTTAGCTGTGGTAAAAAAAACTTATTTGACGTGCACACCAGACAAATACATAAATGATAATGTGTATCACGAGTATAAGAATTTCTTGTTTCAAGTATTGCTCATATTCTCTCTATGAATTCCACCCTTAGGCCTCTTTGCTCACTTGCTTGTATTAATGCATCCTGAATTTGCCCTGTTTTCCTACGAAAATACAAACAGACGCACATTGCACAACTAATCTTAAGGGAGTCCAACATGGAAATACACATAGTGAAATAACTCACTGTCTCACAAATACAAGCTATGAGATTTTAGTCCTATGCAATTGTATTTTCTGAGAAATGCTGGAGTGAGGAAACCAAATCTTTAAAAATGAAGCATTTTTATTAGCACTATGCATTAAGTTATGCGACATTACTGTCAAAGCACACCAAATGATTTCTGCATGATTGATTGTCATCTATCTAAGCAACACATTACTTTGGCTGTTTCAGGCAAAGACTGTTCTTGTATGAAGGTTTGATAGTGTCGGGAAGCTGACTCCTTTGCAAACACTGTTTCTGCTGGCCAAAAAGAACCTTCAGTGAAGGACATTCAGAAAGTGCTGAAATTGCTCTCTGGTGTTTCTTGCCCATATTGCTCAATGAAAACTGTCATGCACATGCTGTATTCAGCCGAAAATGGAGATCCATCAACCAGTTGAAGCCATGCCTTAAATCTGTAATCAGTGAGCCAGTCTTGCAAAAAAGATACACTTTGAAGAGGCACTCAAACTCAATTTACAAAAAAATGCAAAAGTTAATTAAACAAATGAAGGTAGCCTGTCCTTAATACCATAACTTGAATACAACACAAAAGAAGATAGAAAAGAAAATAATTTTGTAGTTAAGAAAATCCTTAAACATCATGCATGAAACAATAAACAGCATGTACAACTAACTCACTCTCAAAGTCATACAGGTAATCATTTTGTAACTGGTAACAAAAAACATGAAAAGCATGTATGGTAACGTTTATTAAACCACTTGAAAATTCAAATTCGGTCACAACAAATACACCAAATGACTGTACCCTAAAAATTCAGATGTTAGGCATTGAACAAATCAGTTTGTTACATCAATGGCAAATCACATTACAACATTTCCCACATTTTGATGCAAAACTAACGACATTCGAGTAAACAACGAAAATCGCATTCGCAATGCTGATTATGGGTGAAAACTGTAATCAAAATAATCTGTACTTCATGTCCATCTTCACCATTAATATTCTTGCAGAGATATCTGGTGAATGAATGCCCCAAACACTAATAAAATCATGTTTTATCTGTAAAAATATTCACTCAAACAAATATATGCCGATGTTGATTGTAACATTACTGATCACAAAAACAAAACAATTCTCTTATACGGACCACCACATCTTTAGTGACAATTGTACTTCATGACAAAAATATTCTTAACCAGACAGAAAAAGTTTTATTGTGTATCATAAGAATTTATTAATAAAGAAGAACGATAGTAATTATTTTGTTGCATCTAAACCCAAACAGTAAACTTTGTTCATGGACTGGAGGAGCACTAAATTTTATTCTCCCTCAAAAAATTATGTTCCAAAAGTTTTTATGCAATATTGTATACACAGACCATAAATACTTGTGCATTTGCGATAGTTCTCGTATGCCTGGGAAACCCCGCAGACACGAGGTCTACTGATTATATATGTGCGACACAGAATTAACGTGCCATGTTCACTAGTTATTTCACAGGATAAAGTAGAGCAGAAATCATATTTCTTTTTACAAATGTAGTGAAATTTCAGTATAGCGTTAATACTATATTCTTGAAATCATTTTTAAATTGATATTACAAAGTAATAATTCCCGGTTGTCACAAAAATTCACTGAAATTTCCAGAACAAAACCAATTCCCCAATAAATACTAGTTTTCCCAATGAGTGGCCACCTGTTAAAGCATGGACTCTGTAAAACATTGTGCCACTCAATGTTTTAAATATTTTTGAAGGCAAGGGGTGGTTACGTATATGCTTCTCTGGTATAATTTTAATCGGAAGACACACGTTTAGTAAATTTAATTAATATTTCTGTTTAAAAACATGCTAGTTAAATACCAGAGATAATTGAATATCATGCAAAAATAAACTTAAAAATAACAAGTTAAAAAAATGTTTAACGGGCCAAAATTGGTTAGCTTTGATTTAGAGGCAGTAGTGATTTGGCGAAAATTTTCTCGAGAACGGTAGACAATTGCAAAATTGGAGCTCTACTGTACCAGCTAATGACACAAAATAAACGACTGAAGTATTGCGTCCTAGCCAAGAAAAAGGAACTTCTTTAATCATACACACACAAATTTACTATCCAGTTACATGTATTATTGCTAATAAGATAAGTTTTATATGTTATCACTGAAATAGCATATTTAAATTAGGCTAAGTAGCCAGAAGTAGTCAACCTTAATTCACAATGTTTTACAACAAATTCAGTAAAAAATTTTGTGTGTTCATAATTTACAATTGAGCCTAGCTGTTTAACTGCAAATGCCCTGTTCACAAACTTTAAACTGACCCTTGTTCAAAATCTGTAGCTATCACAGTTGTCTAGTGAATGGCATTTACAAAAATGGTGGTTAGCAAATATTAAGGATTTTAAGTGATTTGTGAACACTTATAAGCCAACAACAGGATGTTAAAACTATAAAAGGTATTTTTAAGCATTTGCAATAAAACATGTGAGTGTAGAAATGTACACTGAAGAGCCAAAAAAACTGGTACACCTGCCTAATATCGTGTAGGACCCCCCGAGCACGCAGAAGTGCCGCAAGACGACGTGATATGGACTGGACTAATGTCTGAAGGTATGCAGGAGGCAATTCACACCATGAGTCCTGCAGGGCAGTCCACAAATCCAATCTGCGCCAATTTGAGAAAGGGTTGCACGTCTGTCACGTTTAATGATTCTCGTCAGTCGTCGTTTGTCCCGTTCTTTCACAATCTTTTTCCGGCAGCAGCGATGTCGAAGATGTGGTGTTTTGCCGGATTCCCGATATTCATGGTACACTCGTGAAAAGGTCATACGCGAAAATCAAAAGTGTATCACTACATCAGAGATGCTATCTCCCATCTCTCGTGCGCCGACTATAACACCACGTTCAAACTCACTTAAATCTTGATAACCTGCCATTGTAGCAGCAGTAACCAATCTAGCTGCTGACCGCAGCGCGTTACTCTAATTGGTTCCATACCGCTGTTATTTGCATACGCATGCCAATACCAGTTTTTTTTGGCTCTTCAGTGTATATCAGCATGTAGATGCGCACAAAATGAGTATAATAAATATATAATATGGTGATGCAAAGTGAAACAACATTATTCCTCAACACCTTTCAATAACACCTACAGTTTCTTGTGCTTCACTTATGCTTTCGAATACCACAATTAAATACGTATAAAGGCTTGTCACGGTAAAATGAGCACTTTCGAAAGCCCTGCTTATTTTCTACTTTCAGACCGTTGCTTATCCTTCTGCAGTATATCAATGTAAATATTGTCATATGGTGTTTTTTAATTAGCTGTCCAGAAATCAGCTGTATTTATTTACACAACAATGTAACAACACTGTAAATACATGCATGTTATTTCAGTAAATAATATCTCTTTGTAAATACGGATGATGTGGTTCTTACTATTTAAAAGAAAATGGTCTAATCATAGGAAATTATTATTCTTTATAATGTCTTGAGAGTCTCAGAAGAGTCGAACACTTGGGTTACTTCTCATCATATCAGCGCCATGCTATTTAGGATATTCCTTGTTAAATATGTGCAAGATACGAATATTCGTCCATCGTTATAGATCATAGGAATGAAAACCTCGGAGATAATACTGAATATTTAGTACATCAAATACGGCAAACATGTGTTAAATCATCTTTAAATGACGTGAGAAATATTTTTATAGCACGTACCAGCAGAACTACGGGAAACTACCCACACTTAAAATCTTATAAATGACATGTTATTTTATTTACGTAGAATATTACAAAATAATGTTCTCCTGCTGCATACATTTACACTATCTGCATAATTCCTATTAATAATGGTGTGGGATTTAAGGCACAAATAATTCCTAAATTTATTATTGTATATAATCACTATGTGTATGCAAATGGCAGGTTTTGCTATAATTTTATGAATATTAAAAATAGTTGTCACAAAACCTTTGTGGTTAAACCAAATAAAGCCAATTTTTTAGGTTCATTTTTACAGCACACTTTTTTGGTGATATTTTTCACTAAATGCAAGATTCATAAAATTCAGTTCTGTGAATTTTGGTTTTACAGGATCTAACGACAAAAATTTGTCCTAACTTTTCTAACGAGAAAATTACTTTTAGCTTATAAAAAAAAGAATTATAACAGCATTGTAAACATAATTCCACCAGAATAAAAAAAAACCTTACTGATGATAATGTATTTCACAAAATCGCAATCACGCATATAATGCAGAATATAATTTTCATTACAGAAATTGAGGTTATTCATGGCAGCTCTGAATGCTAACAGTTTATGTTGACCCAGGCACATTGAAAGGTTCAACAAAATGTAGAGGAACTGTGCCAACATATTATAAGTACAGGAGGAATGTTCCACATGTAATATGAAGCAGTTTTGTAGCATTATTTGCTACACACTAATGAAATACATACTGAGGTATCGACTCGTATTCTCGGACAGTCACATAAACAACACACACCCACTGAAGCTTTAAAATTACTCATCAATATTGCAAATATAATTAATTGCACTCAACTTAAGTTTCTTCAATTTTTTATATTATTACATGGTTTCTACAGGTACTCACCAAAAAAATTCCCTGACTTTCCCGTTTTCAAGAACTTCAAAACAAATTTCCCCAACTTTCCCATATAATAAGCACGCTAACACTGACACTAAAAAATGAAATCCCAGGTGCAGTACTATTAATAATTACATAAATAGAATTTTAAAAACCACTTGAGCATGATAAATAGGCCTACATAAATGTTCAGCAAATTGCAGAACACAACACTAAAAATTGGGTTACTGCAAGTAGCTGTCAGCACCACAGATCATCCTAATTTCTTCATTGATTGCATTAGTCTCCCAGTGCTTTTCAAGTTGAATTTTTGTTGTTAATAGAGCTAGGTATAAAATTATGATTAATGTGAAACCTAACAATTAAAAAAAAAATCAACCAAGAAAGCTAGGTATATGAAAATATTTAGTTATGTAACTGCCTGTATGCTACATGCATACTGCTTTCTGGCAAACACATTGCTGTAACTAATAATAGGACCTACCACACTTTATTCGCAAGATATAGTGGTGTAAAGTAATGTTAAATGGTCTGGGGGACTCTTCTCCAAATTTTTTGCAATAAGTCGCAGCACATGTGTGAGCAAAAGTCCAATATTTGAAGGCTTATAGCAAAAAATTGGGGATGAGTCCCCAGACCTTTTAATATTACTTTACACTACTCTGTCTTGTGATTAAAGTGTGGTAAATCCTATTAAACTACGTCGCTTAGCTTTTATTTTATAAGGACCCAAAAATGTGACTTCGAAAAAGAACCTGTGTGAACAATGTCAGACTTTTGAAGGGTTATAGCAAAAAATTAGGGACAAGTCTCCGAGCCATTTAATATTACTTTAGACTATTCTGTCTTGCGAATAAAGTGTGGTATTACCTATTAACTCACGTAGCTTAACTTTTATTTTATAAGCCTCTGAGCATGCAACTTCTGCAAGACGTGAAGCAAACAAGGAAGGAATTAAAAATTTCCAGAAATTTTTCCCTTTTCCCTGACTTTTCCCAAAAATCCCTGACCATTTTTAATTCCCTGACTTTTCCCTGTTTTCCTAGTTTTCTATACCTGTAGCAACCCTGTATTAAAATAATCAGTTTAAATTATAAGTACACTTACTGACCAGGTTTGCATATCACATAAAATGTTGTAGATTTCCTGTGACCAGAAATGCAGAAATACAAAAGGCAATTATAAAATGTACCAAACAAATAAATATAAAAGATTTTATGTTTGAGGTTACAAACTGCCACACAAACACGTTATTCAAGGCACGAAACAATAAGTAACCAAGAAACGGAAAGGACAGAAATGTCAATTCACGGAATTCAGAGCATTTGGACACTAGAAAGGAATCTGGTAAAAAAAAGCAGCACACCCAATAACTTGAAATGTTGCATCAGCCAAGTGATGTTATTAATCTGTTATAAATACATGTGCTATCATTGCAGCATTTTTTTTCTTATGAGCTTAAAATAAAAAGAAAGTGATGAATTGCAGGTGCCGTTTATGTTTAATATTGTGTCTAGTAAGGCGTTAATATCTGGAACTACTACTACTAATTCGCTGCCAACATTACTGTGAGTGTTGCAGACATTGCATCATTTTATCGTGAACCACCTATACAATCCCAACAGTTTTTCAGCAAGCCAGAAGGCTATTTCTAAATGCCAACTCAATTCCAATAGCAAATTTTGTGAAATAATTATTTAATTGAAGGTAAACCCAAATCTGACTACATTTTCAACCCCTCTCCCCCATCAAGATAATTATCTTTTTACCTATACGAGCTCAAGCAATTCTCCAATATTCTAGCAATGGACAGTTAAACTGTGCCAATGTTTCTGCTGTCGGGACACTAAGAAACTTAGTCGGAACTACAACTACAGTACCATATAGTCTCATATCATAAATTTCAATGATGTCTACAAACTAAGATAAGCTACTAAGCAAAAAATAATCTGGAAGCATAACTCACCCAAATATGTCAGAAGAAGCAAATAAGGAAATGGCATCACCATCAATATCATCGTCATCACAGAGCCTCTCATCATGCTGGCCTGAAGAAGGCATCCAAGAAGGACCATTCTGGACTCTGCTTGTAAGTGGGAGGCTTGAAGAGACATGAAAAAGTGGCTTCACGGTCTTGTTCACAGTAGATGACTTAACAACCTGATTTCTGGGTTTCTGCAGCACTAAAGATGGTCTGGTACTCTCCAAATTGTTAACTGATGGCATTGACCCCTGCTGTGACTCAACAGCCTGGGCTCTGGGTTTCTGCAATATTGGTCTGACTCTCTCCAAACTGTTGACAGGTGGTAGCGATTTACAATGTGACTCAAGAGCCTGTGTCCTGTGTCTCGGAAGTGCTGGACTTTGTGTGACACGCTTCAAATTTTTTTCCGAAGGTAATGGCCTTCGCTGAGAGAGTAACATGGCTGCAGGTTTCTTGAAGGCAGAACACAACTTGGATGTTACACTTGGCAATAATTCAGGTGATGGCAGATCATGCTTAGGTGAAGTACCAAGCACTGTCGAAGAAACTGCTGTTGAACTACAACTAAGACTCAAAGATGAGTATTTGGATTCCCCAGAGTCTATTGCACAATTATTCTTCTGTACAGAATGAGTCACTTGTCGAGTCAATAAATCATTCAATTCATATTTGCTGCCAACAGTATTATTTGAACATACATGATCTGCAAAATGGTTGCTCAAGCCAAGTCTAGAATTCTCCATATGATTACCAAGGTCTTTGCAAGATAAATCAAAGGTGTTGCTGTCACCATGTGCAGGTTGATTGTCTACAGGAGCTAGTCCAATTGCTGTAGCAAAATCCATCCTTTCAAAAAACAATTCCTGGTTATCTCCGCCACTACTGAAGGATTCTTCTTGCATATGGAGTGTGTTACATCTATCATTTAAAGTATTTCCTCGAACAGCAGGTGGTGTGTGCTGTTTTGAATTGCAAAGTTTGATATTCATTCGCTTATTCCTATCAACATCTGCAGAGTCCACTTGATATTTTCCTTGAACAGTATCTGAAAGGGCATCACACTTGTTTTTATTAGGACAGTGTTTGACCACAGGTGTAAGCTCATACTTGTTTTCCAAACTGCTGCTCTCACCTGCAGGATGATCTTTTTGAACATCAGTCAATACAGAAACTAAATTATTTTCCGCACTTCTGCCTCTCTCTGGCGAGATACAGTTTGGCTGAACAGAATGTGTAGGTTTTGGATTCAAGTTTATAGATTTAGCAGAAACATCTGTTTCAGCATTACTTGAAACAGAGGATACACAGTTAAGCACAGGTGATGAACACTCAAATGATGATGACCTTTCTGAAACAACTTTTTTTGGCTTATCAGGTTTGAACAGTTCATCATCTCTGAATGAGGAAGTTCCTTTACTTCGTCTGATTGCTCTACTATGTGAATGTTTTCCTTTAGCTGCACCAGAATTATCTTTCTTCATGTATTTGGGTGCTACGATAGGAGCATGTACCTTGTCTTCATTACTGATTAACTTCATAGATGAAACACTGTGAATGCTGTTTTTCTGTGCACCAGTATTCACTGGACTTGTTTTTTCTGTGACCACATTGACTTTTGGACTGTTGATGGTAGCAGCAACCCCAATATTCGACTGTGAATTATTAAAAGGTGATCCGACACACTCATTTTTATTGCCACCACTATTTGATTTTGTTTGGCTCGTGGAACCTCTGACATTATGTTCCACATCTTTTCTTTTCACACTACTTTTTACACTGGTAGGTTCCTTCAATTTAATTGCAGAATTTGTATTATCTAGTTCTTTGTGGAACTGATTCACTGAACTTTCTTTGGTCACACTTACTTCATGCTCTTCTATGTCACTTGTGCAAGAATACTTTCGTTTTTTACCTTGCCTTATAGTACTGTTTGGAACTGCATCTGAATGAACACTGACATCAAGAAAATTAACGTTATCTTTTGGTAACTTATCACTCTTACCCCTATCTTTTGATAACTTACCATTTTTACCCACAACTATACTAGTTTTGGTATTAACAGTCACTGCTGTGTTTGGGACTACTTCAGACTCAACACTGTTATCGCCCTGCCTTACTGTACATTTATCAGATTTGTATGTTGGCACTACAACCTTCATTTTTGAAGGTTTATGTTGAGAACTCAGTATCACCTTTTTGTCCTCAGTCAGGAAGCTCACCACACTTGTGTCTGAAGCAGTGTGCTGCAATTCTGTATCCTGTGAAAGTGTGGTTCCAGCAACCTTCCTACTAGACCTTGTTACTCTACACCTCCCAACCAACTGCTGCTTTACATCACCACTGTTACTACTCTTCACATTCTCAAAGGTTTCTTCGGGTTGCAATTGACTCAACTTCAAACATTTAGACGTGCCAGACGGGGAACCTATGTTCACGCCTTCACATACAACAGACGAATGTAACTGTTCAAGACTCAGACCAGTCTTTTCACAATAGTGTCTACGTGAAGGTATCTTCACAACCATTTTTTTATTCGGCACAGTCTCCTTGGACAAAACTTGGGAACGTGACACAGAGTCCTGTAATAGATTACTCTTGCAACCAGAACTGAAACGTCTGGTTGAACTGGATGAGCACCTTGACAAAAATTTTGATTGCTCAAAACTTCCACAGTCCAGGTTTTGAGACTGCCTATCTGGAGATGTTCCTAGGTCTGTATGTTTACACATACACACATTTCCCCCCTGATCACAGTTGCGGAAAGCCACATTTAAAAGGCAGTCTTTGTGGCCAGAATGCTGCTTAGAGTCCAGTAACCCAGCATAAAACGCATCCTGAGCACTTGAAGTTGTAAAATCCTGTGAATTCACAACCGCCATCGTAGCTTCGTCAAGTGTGTGTGCACCAAAATCTTCCATTTCTGCCCCTTTGAGCACCCTAGAACACGTTCCATACAGCTTCAGCAGAGGGTCGTTCTGAGGGAGGGCATCTTGGTCGACCTTATTCTCACTATTTGCAAAGACATCTTCTGAAACAGGAAAATACGCCTTGTTTTTTTCACTTGTGGCAAAAACACCAGAAAATTCATCAGGCCTGAGAGGCTCAGTCCCACAACCCTGAATAAGTGATATTTCTAGACCAGCACCACAAAAACCATATATATTAAACAAAAAACCATGGAAATCTCCAGTACCTGAATCGACACGATGCCCATAGCCTTCTCCAAAGCCGGTCTGTTGTGAAATGTCCTGCCACTCATGGAACAACTTTATCTTTTTACAGTTGTGAAGATATTCTCCACTTTCACACCTGCTTTCATCACTGCATGATGCTGCAGGAGTCGAGATAACTTCAACTTCAGAATCTGCAGTGCTTCTCAGATTCTTCCTTATCACGAGTGCTCCATGCTTCCTGTTCAGTTTCAATTGGCCAGGGTGAGCCTTCTCTGATGACTCACTGCCCTTTGCAATGACCTGACTGACACCAGCTGCCTCATCCACAGGCGCACACGATTCCTCAACAGATATACCACTTCTCACCTTGCATACATATTTCCCCTTTTTTGACAATGGCATTGGCTTTATGCTCTTGGAATTTTTTGTGTTGGCAATCCCCAACACCTTATCAGTGTCTTTTAGCACATCATACAAGATCACAGAAGGTTGTGAGCCCCGTTTTTTTGCAACTGACACACGACTATGACTGTCAAGATCAGATTTCTGCCCTGGGCTGCATTTCAGTTTTTCTTTTGTCCCAATATTGTTCACAACATTAATCCTGACTGATGTACCTAAAAACACCAAATATTAATCACCAAACATAAAACATATGAAACTGAAAAAAAAAAAACACAAAACATTTTACTCCCAAGATCTTAACTTTATCTTTGAGATCACAGCAAAAATTTTATATGGAACTCCAGCTGTTTAAAATCCTGAAAACACTAATCATGTGTAATGAATTTGTACCTGCAATGCTTGCATGCAAAAAATCTCTGGATTCATAATATTATCACACTAAAACACTTATATATCTCACTCAAGCACACACAAAATTAACTATAAGCTGTTCATGGTAAAGTGAGCACTTTTGAAAGCCCACTCATTTTGAATAATAGTAAATAAATATATTTTATTTTAGCCTTAGACGTTCACTTCCAAGTACGGTGGAATATACACACTGTGTTTATTACTTACATTGCAATATTTATTTAAAAATTGGCTGAAAGGAAAAAGTAACTAGGGCCTCAAAAGTGCTCACTTTAGCATGAACAGCCTATACATCAAACCACATATTAAAAAAAACTTCAACATATACACAAACTATATCAAAAAACTAATAACCTGTGCTGCTGCTTCCAAAATCAAACAAAGCACAAAAGACTGCTTATTACACAGCACTTAATGGTATTTTTAGGTTTGAATTTTATATATATATATATATATATATATATATATATATATATCAATTCAAATCTAAATATATTTAACAAAACTTCATGTATACAATGTAACAGCCACATAAACATACTATTTGCAATGAGAGATTTCAATTTAAAAATTTTCTTGCTTGAAAGTTTCTATAATTTTGCACCTGGCTCATAACATGTAAGAAAGGTTTACTGTTTTTTTTATAAAACCACAGAGCTGGCAGCACCTACTTTCAACCACATCACATGCATGTTTCCAATCAATTACCGTCCTACCATTTGGGATGGTTAATTTTAGCATAGCAAACACTAGTTTCTTACATGCAATGTTAAAATTTGCACAGTCAACTTCTGTGGACAAAATTCAGCACCTTAGACCAAGAAATTTCAGGTTCAAATCCCATGTTAAGCCACATGTGTACGCAATATTTTTAGATGTGATTTTAAGTTGGTAAAGCAGTCCATTAGCCACCTGGCAAAGCAAAACACTGAAAAGAAATTAGAAATTATTATATATAGTTTCAAAACTTTCTGCAACATTCAAGATTAAGAAATCCAAGTCCAAAGATGGAGCAAAATTTGTGTGAAGTATTGTATCTACAAGGAATAAAATTCTGATATCTTGTTTGATAAAACATATCATTAAAAACATGGAAACAAAATAGATAAAATTCTGTGGTCAGTTGCTTACAACTTCTTACAATGAAGAAAAACTCTGGCTGGGCCAGTATACACAGTCCCTTCACAGCTAAATAGAAGCCTTCATATATATCATCAAATATCATACATCATACTTGCTGAGGCAGTCAAGTGTGCATCTGACCCACAGGACATTAAAAATTTAATCAAATACACTAAAATAGCAGAAAAACTGGAATAGAAAAGTCCCTGTGAAACATAAAGCATCTCTTCCTCTAGCATCTTATCTTATATACATTGGCTACATACATACCTCTGGCAAGGGCTTATATTTAGGAACTATCCCAGCATTTACCTGGAGCGATTTTGGAAAACCCAGAAAAATCTAAATCAGAATGGGCAGATTGGGAGTCCAATTCAGACCCTCACAAATGTGAGTCAAGTGGTTTATCACTGCACTACCTCACTTGGTATGTAGTATAATACACTGAACCCTCTATTTAGTAAACCTCCAACATACATCAGATTTAATGGGCTGCTTGCTAGAAAAAAATAATTGTTGTAGATCAACACTTAAATATGTAATTGTTGAGGTTGTGCCATATAGCAGTGAGACTACAGTTTACAGTTGTTTATTGCATGTACAGATTGTTTTCAAAACAATAAAGTCCCTAAGTAAACAATGGTTTATTAAGTTTTTTTCTAATTTTGATACTAAAACTCACTATATGTACTGTATGTTTTTCACAGCACAGAAAAATAAACACATTTTCACCTACAGATAAAAACAAATATCAGCAAAAAAGATTATTCTTTTACATAGTTGTGCCTTTAGAAATTCTTACTTGTGCTATACAATGGTAGAAAAAAATTAATAAATCTGAAACCACTAGGAATTTCATGGCCGAAATCAAAACAGTAAACATCACTTGGAGGCCACCATATTGCAAACAAATCGCAACTTGAGTGTGCAACATAAGCAAAAAAAAATATGTTAGTATACTTTGTAATGTGTATTTCAAAATGATCTGAAAGTCAATCTGTACAAAAATTTATGTTTTAATTTTATTTTGCAGAAAATTATTTGGTGGTTCTTTTACCATTAGCTTTATTAGGGATTGGTGCATTTTGTCTTAGGCCAGCGGACATAATGAATGCTTCTAGTTTTGGAATAAATTATGTTTATACTGTATTATATTGATGCAAAATAATGTGAGCTTCATATCACTATTTTCACAAAGTTAATTTGTATATTTAAATATATTTTTTAAATATGTTCTTTTCAACACTTTTTTTGTAAATGCTTTTTGGAATTTTTTTTTTTAAATTTGAATTTGCCCTATTTAAGAGCGCTTGGAACCATTTTGGCTGAGTTTTCTTGCTGCCCAATATTCCTTCATGAGTTGTGACTGTCTTTGTTTTCTTTCCTCCGTGAATGTGTAGTTGTTTTTCCTTCTGATTTTGGGTTCAAATTTTGCAGTGTCGACCAATCTTCTGAAGGTTTCACGGTCTCTCGTGTTTTCTTCTGTAATTGAAAGTGATTTTAGGTCGTTTCTGACTTCTTGTAGCCAATTGGTGGGTGTTTTTAGACTGTTGTTGTGATCGAAAATCTTTTTGGTTAGTCTGTAATTGTCCATTCGTTGTAGGTGGCCATAGAATTTTAGCCGTTTTTTTCTAATGTTCTCTGTAATTGGTTCTACTTTGGTATAAAGTTCGTTGTTGCTTTTGCATCTGTATGTTCCGTCTTCTGTTCTTCTTGGGCCTAGAATTTTCCTGAGGATCCGTCTCTCTTTTTTCTCGAGTTCTTCTCGTTGTCCTACCTTTTTTAATGTCAAGGTTTCTGCACCGTATGTTGCTTGTGGCCTAATTACTGTTTGATAGTGTCTGATTTTGGCTTGCCATGAGATCGTCTTCTTGTTATAGCGATCTTGAGTGGTTCTGTACGCGTTCTCCATTTTTTGTGTTCGGTTTGTGATGGCAACATTGTCTAGACCGTTGGTCTGTATCCATTCGCCTAGGTACTTGAATTTATTGACCCGTTTGATTTTGCCGAATTCTGTGATGATGTGTTTTCCTGTTGGTCTGTGTTCCATATATTCTGTTTTCTTGTAGGAGATTTGGAGACCGGTTTTTGTGGCAATTTTGTGGAGTGTTTCAATTGCGACTTTGGCGTCGGTTGTGTTTTCTGATAGGATGGCAATGTCGTCTGCGAAAGCGAGGCATCTGACCTCAAATTTCTTCTGGCCTCTCCCAAAGGTCAGACCCTGGATTCCGAGTTGTTTCAGTTCTTTCTCCCACTCTTTTACGATTTTGTCCAGGACTAGGTTGAATAGGATCGGGGAGAGTCCGTCGCCTTGTCTGACACCTGTTTTGATTTTAAATTCTTTCGACAACTCGCCCAGAAATTTAACTCTGGACGTTGTGTCGGTTAACGTCTGTTCGATTAGAGCTCTTGTGTTTGCATCTATTCCCAGTTCTTTTAGTATTTGGAATAGCGTGTGTCTATCGATGGAGTCGTAAGCTTTTGTGAAATCGATAAAACTGATGACTGTGTTCTTGTTTCTGAGTGTTCGGTTCCTTAGGATCGATTTCAGGTTGTGTATTTGTTCAGGGCATGATCGGCCTTTCCTGAATCCGGCTTGGTATTCGCCGATCGTTGATTCCGCCTGTTGTTCTAGTTTTTCTAGGAGGGCTTTGGATAGGATTTTGTAGGTAACCGCTAGCAGTGAGATTCCCCTGTAGTTGTTGATGTCCATCTTGTTGAAAAACAGAAGAGTTGGAGACCCTTTTTTACTAAACTGCGATACCACTGAAGGAAGATAAAATAAAAGTGAGTCTGCTGAAAAAAATATAACTAAAACACAATGTACTCACTGGTGAAGCACAATAGAAACAGATAAAGGAAAACAAATTAGTGTCTTCTTAATGGTTTTAATTTATTTAGGATGTAGTTATATGCTATACCTATAATTCCTTGTTATGTTGAAACTTTTGTATAATTATGTTGGTTTTTCAAGCTTGTATTTAACAAAAAAAACATTTAGGTATTTCCCTCCAATACTGGACAATCGACAATAATGGGTGGACCTTCCCCAAATAGTCTGCTAAAGTGAGGGTTAACTGCCTGTACGTAATTCCATTCCTGTGTATTTACAACTCAAACTGACAAGAACTTCTTCCCTTCTCTTCTTTACATCACAATACGAACATCTTTAATATGTAGCTGTCAAAACTGGGTCGGCTTAAAGCAGGATGTTAAAATATATGGAGTTAGGGGCAGTGCTTTTTTTCATATATTATTTCAAGAGTGCTCACTTTATCATAAACCACCTTTAAGTACACTTGCAGAGATTTAAGTATAGACACTACATGGAGAAATTTACTACTTGTTAAGTCAAATTGTTAAAACACATTCTTGATAAAAAAAACAATTCTTGCCAGGAGGTCTGGGACCCCAATGCCACTGTAATTAGTGTACATCCATGCAGACATCGCAGACTGAGCCAAGAAACACACAGGTGTCCAATCACCCCTGCAAAAAAGAGCAGTTGCCACAGACTGTAGAAAGGGAGGTTTAACATTTGCCCTTTGCTGATGCCCTCAACAGACAAAGATTAAACACGGTACCAATACTCTCACATACTGCCACAAATAATTAACATTACGTAAGTACAAACACCCATGCACTTAAACTACCCCACACCACAACAGCAGCACCTGCAACACCACCCCCAGTGAAAACAGCAGTTAGAAATACTCCTAGCCTGACCGACCCTGGAATGCCAATATCTGTGGGGACTTAACAATTAAAAACTCATCGACCCAAATATTCACTTACCCATTCTATAAGACTATCAAGCATTTCTGCATCAAGTGACAATGCAAATTAATATGAATCAATGTTCAACACAAAAGCGGATACTGTGCACGCTTTTCAAGTGCTTCAGTCGACATACTGAAACATTGAAGTAATTTCCACAAAATACTAACATCACAAAATTCAGCCACCATCGTAATTTTCAGTTTTTCACTTTACTTGAATGTAATATAGAAGTGCACCTAGAATTCACATTTGAAAACTTTCCTACAGAAAAAAAATACTACGTTACACTGGAAAAAATCTGCTTACAATGCTATCTATATGCCAAATTAACAAACTGAGTTGTACATCATATTGTCACCAAAACTAGAAAAAAACTTGTGTACAAATTTTATACGTTAATTTTTGCTCCAATTACCTAATTAGCCCCCAAACTGGGCATTTTGTGCAACGCAATACCTTAACTAAAAAATTCAATACATCATTACAAACAGCGGCGAGCGCGGATACAGTTATGCCGTTAGGTTGCCAGCACAAAGAGAGGAAATAGTTCTAAAGTTTTAATGTAATTGTTAATTTATCACTTACAAATGGATTTCGAAAAGACTTGTATCTTATTATGCCAATTATTAATGACGTGATGCTAACATACTTTGATTTCAATGTTTCTTGCATACTCACATGATCACGCTCAAAGTGAAAGTAGAGCCACCATTTGTTTACAAACCTTCGTTCCGTGTGTTGTTGGCGAGATGTGGTCGACACACGTGCCAGAGAATTTGTGCGGTTATCTTGTTTAACCTATAATAATTCATTTACTGGTTTATTTTTTTACTAATATCTTCTCTTTATTATTTCTCGTTGTGCCGATTTCTTTCGTTTCTGATACCTGTATAAGAGATTACTCGTAGTGCGTTCTCACGTGTTTAATATTTTTTAAATTTATTTCAGGTTTGCTTAAAATTTTATTTATTGTATTTTACGTTATATGTTGCGGTAGTTTTTGTGTGCAGTCATGAGTTCTAGCAAGGTGAATAAAAGATAAGTCACCAACGCCAACAGGACATCATTAACCTCACCGAATCGTTGTATTCCCTAATTAGGCGAGGGGAAATGAAACCCTGCAACGTCGCGGAAAGAGCGGCAGAAATGTTGAAACGCTTCAGATCCACAGTTCTAAGGTATGTTAAAATATATGTAGTATTAACCATTGCGTTTGCAAGTTGTGTGTGCTAAGGTCAATTATGTTGGCCTACGAAATGTGTTTACAAGAACATAAAGAAAATTTGTTAATAACTTGATAACATCGTCAAACGTTGTCTACGTGTCTTTTTAACGTTTTATTTGGGTAATTATAAAGTTAAGGGGGCTTTTCTGTAAAAAATAACAATAGTTTCACGGAAAATGGTATATTTCCACTCCACTAATGATGCAGAACACGAATAAACGAGGGGCATTAACGTCTGACTAATTTCGTAACATGTGCCCACCTAACATAACAGAACCTATCCCCACGATGGGTGAATCACTATTTTACATTTTTAAACTAACCTAGGATTGTTGGGTTTTACACTAACCTAGGATTGTAGGGTTATATAGACTCAAATGTGAGTGTATGAATCACCTAACCAAAAGGTGGTATTACAATGTGTAATTAAAAATAAAAACTACTTTGTGTTGGAATTTGTGTACCCCTGCGAGGGATTCTTCATAAACAACCCAATATATACAGTGGAAATTTATTATAAAGACAACTGACAATGGTAAGGAAAATTGCCTCTATAGTGAGTTTGTTATAGTCAATTAATTTTATATAGGTTATGGAGAGATGGTGCATTTTAAGATTCTGAAGAAGGAGCTTGTTTTGTATTTATAAGTTACATTGCGGCATTAATTGCCATTGTTATACATCACTAAATAACTAAATAGATTACAGTTGATATAACTGGAACTTCCCTTACTATTAAACATATCTTTATCACTTCACTAAACACGAGAGGACATTGTAATAGATGAAATCGCAGTCATAATCTTTTAAGAAAACAATTGTGCATTAATGCATTTCCCCAACACCACTGTTCTACAGCCATTGTCTTTTAGTTATTGTAAATTATCAGTGTCATATTTTTCACTTTCAGTGCTACATAGCCAACCTAATTTGCATAATTTAAAAAGGACCATAATTCAGTTACTGGGTCAACTACAGTTACTGATACCAAAAACATACAAGGGTTTGTTTACAAATGATGTGTGACAATGTGATATGCTCTGCCGTGTGTTAGTTTAGGTTAGTTTAATAGGTGGCAGGTATTGGTTACTATATAACCCTACAATCCTAGGTTAGTTAAAAAATGTAAAATAGTGATTCACTCATCGTGGGGTTAGGTTCTGTTAGGTTAGGTGGGCACATATTACGAAATTAGTCGGACGTTAATGCCCCTCGTATATTCGTGCTCCGCATCATTAGCAGAGTGGAAATATAAGGTTTTCAATGAATTATTTTTATTTTCACAGGAAACCCTATAAACTTAATAATTACCAAAATAAAACGTTTAAAATACACGTAGACAACGTTTGAAGACGTTATCAAGTTATTAACAAATTTTCTTTATGTTCTTGTAAACACATTTCGTGGGCCAACGTAATTGATCTTAACACACACAACTTGCAAACGCAATGGTTAATACTACAGATATTTTAACATACATTAGCACTGTAGATTTGGAGAGTTTCAACATTTCTGCCACTCTTTCCGCGACGTTGCAGGGTTTCATTTCCCCTCGCCTAATTAGTGAATACAAAGATTCGGTGAGGTTAATGATGTCCTGTTGGCGTTGGTGACTTCTCTTTTATTCACCTTGCTAGAACTCATGACTGCACACAAAAACTACCGCAACATACAACGTAAAATACAGTAAATAAAATTTTAAGCAAACCTGAAATAAATTTGAAAAATATTAAACACGTTAGAACGCACTATGAGTAATCTCTTATACAGATTTCAAAAGCAAAAGGAATCTGTACGAGAAGGTTAGCACAAATTAAAGTCATACGTTATGAAAAATCAAATAATAAAGAGCTGATATTAGTATAAAAAAACCGATAAATCAAATATTAGGTTAAACAAGAATCGTACAAATTCTCTACAGCACGGCCATCCGGGGACTTATGAGAGATTGGCGTTGCCATGTTAATGTTGTTGGATGGACTCCTTGAATGTTGACACATTTCATTGCAAAGTATGGTGTCTATAATAGGTAATCAAAGTGAAAGTTTTTCTCCCGCACCCAATCCCCCAGTCAAAATCAAACCTATACAGAGAGAGAGAGAGAGAGAGGGAGAGAGGGAGAGAGGGAGAGAGGGGGAGAGAGGTGGTGAGAGGGGGAGAGAGGTGGTGAGAGGGGGAGAGAGGTGGTGAGNATTTTTAATACTCACATTTTGGGTTTACATAATGAAATGTTTTTCGCTTGCATCACATATTCTTTTGTGTGAAATTATGAAGATTAAAAACTTTACGCTTGTGGAATATCCATTAATAATATATACATTACTTTTATGATGGGTACGTGCATGTACGAACACATGTACACACACACAGTGGAATGTAAACATTGCATGTAAACATTACCATGTGACTGCCACATGGCCATGTTTGTTTACCCTTTGGCAGAAGGATACACAATGGGCTTGAAAGTAGATCTTTAGCAGGGCTTCAAGAAAGTCTCTTCCAGCCATGAACCGACTATAAATGGACACATCTACATTGCAGTCCTGTGAGAAATAACACTATAGACATTCATTTCACCCACAATACAACTTGGAAACAAAGAAACCATTTTGTTTTCTAACAGTTTGCAGACTGAAATACAATAACCTTAAGATATAAAACATAATGTGGTTTATGCTACATTCAAAAAACATTCGAGAAAATTACTTTTGGATCTAGGCAAGTACTGAAAGATAATTCAAACAGCTCGGCTGCTTTGTAACACACAATGCAGTGATTTCCAGTATAATAACGTACCTGGAAATTTTGCAAGTTCATTGACTGCTAGGCTAATCTCAGCAGTTCTGTACACATCCCAAACACTGTCATTTGCTCATTAGCTGGTGTCTTCCTCATGAGCACTTTAACCTGTGTACTAGATTATGTGATTCACTGTCTCTTTAGAAATCAGGGTAGCTAGCAGTATCTTTATAAAAAATTCCCTGACATTTTCCTGACTTCTACAGTTATACTGTTACTTTTCTTGATAAAAATACACAGCCAAAATTAAAACTAATTTTATTTCATTTCCTCAGAATTAACCCTTTTATTTTTGGGTAGCACCTATATAACCTTTCTTTATGAATGTTTTCTGAGCAATACAAATATATCTATAAAATACTACAAAAAATATGTACAAAGATGGTACATGGAAAAAATATACAAGACAGAGGTGCCAGGAACTAAGTCAGAATATAAAGACAATACACTAACAATGTATCAATTCACTGAAAACTACAAGAATCAAATTATTATTTATTTGTAAAATCTTAAGCTGGTGCCTAAAATCATATTTTTCACTACGCCAAGAAAATATTTATAATAGCCCAATACTGTAGTTACAATTTCACATAGAGTAACAACATTGGCCTCTAGTTTTTTATAATTTCCTTCATAGATTAGATAGAATAAACCAAAATTATGCATAACAGACAACTGATAAGCTGACATGTAGAAAAAGTGCTAGAACCCAACATTAATTTTTTTTACTAACTACATCCCTGATCTGACAAATTTCCCTAATATTTCCCTGACTTTTCCGGAAATGCAAAATTCCCTGACTTTTCCAGGTTTTTCCTGAAACTAGCCACCCAGTGTGGTTCACAGTCTTGCAGGGCCCAATCACAAAATTAACAATACAACAGTACAAGACAAAATTAACAATATAATAGTACAAGAATTTGTAGCAAAGCTTACACTCTCGAAATTCCTGGGTGTGTCTATAATAAATATACAACACTGATCTGAGACTCCACTCTCCATCACTACTTTTACCCAAAACAAATTCTTGGAACTGCATGTTCCCTAATGGTACATATACAACATACACTAATGAGAAACTTGCAAGAAATCAAAAAATTGTAGCAACAAA
The DNA here is from genome assembly GCA_002778355.1 of Clitarchus hookeri. NCBI lineage: Eukaryota > Metazoa > Arthropoda > Insecta > Phasmatodea > Phasmatidae > Clitarchus > Clitarchus hookeri. Next base: position 119,418 of record NQII01000410.1, on the reverse strand, counting down.
TGTAATCTCCAGGTACATCAAGAACTGTAATTTTGTTCCATTCCATAAGAAAAAATCAACAGTTTCCAAATAATCCAAGTTGCATTTCGTTAAAATCAATGAAGTCTTTAAACGTATTAATAAGTTACAAATCCATCTGCAATGATAGGTATGGCAAGTTTTCCATTCATAGACAGTGAGATTTAGTTTCGTAAAATAACCTATGCTAAAGAATCTGCAGTCCAATGGTACATCCTCCAAAATTGGGCTCGCAAATGTATCTCCAGTATACAAAATTCCCAACAAAAATTTCCTGCAAATTCAAAATACATAACTATAAGATTCCTGAAAGTTTTTATTATACTAGAGTGATTTTTTGAATCACTAATGATTGGATGCCATCCTTTCACCTATCGTATACCATCTGTATAATACGATGAATGGCACAGAGGTTTGAAGCTGATAAGACCCAAATGGTCATTTCTCTCCTGAATCCCAAAATTTCCTCTAAATTCCATCAAACTACATTAATGTGTTTTCACATTTTATTCACCTTAGAATACATTTACCCTTTCTTGGCTAGTAAAAAAATACAACGTTATGCCACAAAAATTAATTTAACAAGGTTTACTTGCTACAAGACAAACATTTTGAATTATAGGAATTAACAATCATTATACATTAACTATCCCATTATACTTTCATGAAAGGCCAGGCATTTCTTATTTCATTTAAACTTATGGTTTAATGCTCACGCACTGCATATTTCCAATTTTTCATTTATCTTAGTCACCCCGCACTAAAATCAGTAAACATGGACCTATATAGAAACGACACAACATAGCAGTCTTTGAACATGGACATATTTATTTGCATTGCCACAGTAACTACGATAACTAAAAGGCAAGCGATGGTGCTGCAACATGCATTATACAAATGACTCGTACCTGTAGGTGTTTTGGTGCAGTTATTCGGTTTCCTAGGAATTGTAGCATTTTGCTTGCCTGGCACTTCAATACTTGATTTTTTTTTTTCCCTGGTTTTCAACAAATTCTCTTTGGGTGCACCATGCTTGCCCTTCTTTACTTTTTCTGAATTTATCTTGTGCACTTTACGCAATTTTTTTCCTGTTACTGATGCCTTGCATTTGGGTCTTCGTTGGCTTTGAGGCTTCGTATTGGCCACACTACGTTTTTTCCCCATTCTGCTTTTAAGCAGGTGAAAAACATATTTCCCTGTCGTCTTGATCTCCCAGACTGGTAATTCTTGGGAGTAATTTACACAAAACTTGTCTGGAATGCAAAGATTACCAAATGTAATATACAACACACAATCTAAGCTGAAAATTGAGAAGTCAAGAAAGACAGAACACAAGAATAATATAATTGGAAAAACTACAAAAAAATACATACAGCCTGGGAAACAATCTGAGATAATAATTTTATACACTTTACTGTGTTTGCTTAAGCCTACAAGAAGATGCAATTTTTCATTTATGACAATTTTATATAACATACATCACCATGATGGCTACTTCCTTTAACTATACAATAATTTTAAAAATATTTAGCAAATTTAAAAAATAAAGTGTTTTACCTGCAATAGAAGGCCATTACTGCATCAACATCTTGTTTTTACCTGCACACATTTGTTAATAAGTTGTACAGAAAATTATAAATGTTTTCAATATGAAAAAGTGCATTTGACTATACCTGTGTGCAATCTTCAAACACCATAGGGAAGTTCTTTATAGCAAAACATGTCCGGCTGGAATTGTATGTGAAATTCTAGAAAATTTGTCATTTCTTGTACTGAAAACAAACATAATTTTTTAAAAATCAAAAGGTGTCCAAGTCTGTAAAATGCTGTAAAGTACAACTATCCATTCTGTAAAATACATATGGTAAATGGTTGACACAAAAAACTTGGCTGTTAATAGTAACTGCTGGAAAGATGATATTCAAACCTAATAGGTGGAGCAGACCAGATTTCTAAAGCTTCCACGTACTTCATAGGTACACAATTTCAATTCCAACATCATTAACAGCATGAGCCCATCTAATTGGGGCATTTTATTTGTAATAATACCTTCAAAATATTGCGTAACTACTTTAATTTAGAAAATAAAATTACGAAGACATTTTTGTGCATAAACTCTAATTATATAGTTTCAGCACTGATACTGCACAGCCTAATTGATGCAGCAGACTATTTCCATTTTGATGTTTTAATTGAAAAAATTTTAATCGTCTGGTAAACAAGCATGCTTTTATTTTTTAAAGTGCTGCATTATGTGCCATGACATTTTTTGAGGTATACAACTTCGAAATCGCTCTTTTTTGCCTTAGCATGTGTTTTACATGAGTTTAAAAAAAAATTTTAAGACATTTCTGTTTACAAATCTAAAACATAAGTAAAACCCATTGCAAGCCTGTGTAAATGTTGGGAGTGCCATCTTGGCTGTGGTTGCTATATGTGTTGTTTTATTATTAATGCTATTATATACTTGATTGCTTAAAACAAAGATTTAAGTTCTTGTTTTAACCCGGCATTAAATGATGATTACTTTTTTTCTTTACTGTCAATCCTCAAAAACAAAGACTATGTAGGTGTCATATTTGAACTGTAGGTTAATATTAACAATTGCCTAATGGTATTTATGCAATTAATGCACACTGGTCTATAAATTTTGTTTGCAGGTGTGTACTTATTTTGGCATCTTAAATGTTTCTTCACCTACTTTAAGAGTAAGATTTATATAAAAGTTTTTTTAAAATATCAGTTAAATTAATAAAGTTAATGTAATTTTATACATTTGTGTTTTCATGATAATACATTCCTCATTACACAGCTAAATTTGTATTTCAGAAAATATTCAAGCCCTATACGCCTTAGTCAGATTTATATAGACTATCCACAGTTATATGAGCAATTTTGAAAGCACTCACATTTGAAATAATATTTAATAAATATATTTTATTTTAGACTTAGATGTTAACTTCCGAGTCAATCATATGGCTTACTTCTTGTAAACATGCATTAATTATTTATTTCATCTTTTTTATGATCTGACATTTCTACATTTGCACTGTTGCAAAGCATTAATCTAAAACAGAACAAATTTATCTTCCAACTATCTGAGGTTAATTTAAATTACAAAAAACAGTGATTCACCTACCATACTATAATAATTTAAACTACATAAAACTATGATTCACTTACTACCTTAAAATAGACATGCACATGAAAATTTAAAATGCATGTAATGTCTTTGTAAAGTATGCCAAATTGGATGTAAATGTATGTAGTTTCATGTCCACAATTGGGATTAACAATAATTAATCATGTTTTACTTTTAATTTTGTGTAAGAAATATTTAATTCACATTGTGAATTGACAGTTTCCATTAAAGTAATTGTGTGTACACACTACAAGTCACTGAATAAAGAACAATTGAAAAAGAAGAAATGACAGAAAAATTTTCTTTGTATTTTGTTTACATCCTCTTATGACATTCAAGGAAGTAAGAAAAATCTCATTTATTGGTTTACTGTAGAATATTGTATTTTTAATAATAAAGTTTCAATGAGATGTTCCAAAAAGGGCATTCCATTACCAAAGACATGATTTATTTTTATTATGTTAACTATTAAAGTAAGAATAACAAAGTGCACAATTTCCTAAATCTTATGAGAATATAAACATTCATGAATTTTATCTTCTTTTGTACTACGCTAATGTTGGTAATGGAATTACATGCAACAGTAACAGAATTACAAAAATAGTAATGGATTATTCATCAAGCTTCACCAATCTTTCTCTTTGGTCACATCCATTAATAAAACACTGTTCTACTTGATTTAAACTGTTACAATCTTTGTTTTCTAAATTGACAGTATTGCTTAACTTGTGAGATGGTTGTTCATTGAATTTTGTGGTATCATTGTTCTCTTAAGTTGAAATTCAGTGTTGTTTTAGCTTTGGAGGTGAGGAAAGTGCAATGCAAGAAGTATTAAAATTACAAATATGTAAACAAACAGAGCACCTAAACATGCTTGTAATATCATGCAAATAAACATAGACTAATGTTTTCCATATTCGCACCTTGTATTTTTCAAGATTAGGGTGAGAAATGCCACTAACAGCAAAAGAAAAGATGAGTGTGTATAGAGAAAAGCTAAAATTAAATGAAGAAAAATATAATAAGGGAAAAAAAAAAGACGAAGAAAGAAGGTTCGCAGGGAGAAATTGTCACAAAAAAGAGGATTAAAATGAAGAAGATTAACAGAGAAAGAGTAAGAATACATAGAGAGGCAAGAAATAAAGCAATGAACATAAGTAGGAGAAAGCTCAGAAGCATTTTCTATGCTCTGTGAACAGTTTCCTGAATCAAAAGGTATCATTTTCAAAATTTGCTGCACTTTGCCCACAACATGTCTTACTACAGAGTAACATACCAGAATGGTCCTGTTTATGCAAATACCATGAGAATGTTAGGTTGCTATTGGAGGCAATGAAAAATGAGCTCAAACTTCAGACTGAATATCGACCTTTCATTGATATAATTATGTACACAAGACAGTGAAATCTGTATGCTAGGAAAATGCAAAGACTGTCCAAAATAAGAAGCACTGAAACCACCAGATGAATATGGTTTAAATGCTGTGAGTTGGCATCAATGGGCACTCGGTGATGGAAGAATTGATAAAGTTAAGACAGAAGGGAAGTGAGCAGCTAAAAAATCAGTTGCCCCATTTCCTAGCCCACACCTACATCAAAAGGATTCAGGCAGCTGCTTTCACAAGTGAAAGAAAGAGTACTGCATCTAATTCAGAGTTGTGGTGCAAATAGACATTTTCCTGAGAATTACACCACAAGCTCAACATGAAATTCAAAGTGCATACAGGCAGTCCTCTACTTTAATACATTATGTGTTCCTGAAAATGTGTGTGAAAGTTGAATCTTATATATGCATGTAATAAGAGGGGTTCCGTTCCAAAGTTACAAAAAATTTTTTTAATTCATTTTTGTACAAAGATAATATATTTAATTGATAAGCATGTTATTTTTAACAAGTATTTCATTGAAAATCACAAATAAATATACATGTGCAATACTTTCTTGCCTGAAATGTTTATTTTCAACACCTGTATACGTATTTTATTATAAGTACTACGTCAATAAATAAGGTAATTAAATATGCTTTCTACTTTCTGTAAAATTTTTGTGCAAATGTAACATTTTATTTTAGAGGTTGTAAAAATTATGTAAGAGTTTTTCAGAGATTTGTATATAATTTTTAACACAAGCACTCATTTGTATTGTGCCACTATGACTGCCATATCTAAATATTCATAACATATGATCCGTGAAGGCTGGAAAACATGGCAGGGAGTGTTAGATGGCAACTAACAGTGCCATATCAATATGTTGGTATATTGCTAGATGTATGAAAGACCAAATCGGTCGTATGAAAGTTGATTTTAGAGGTTATAATATGTCATGTATGAAAGAGCGAGTTGTATAAATCTCGAATGTATGAAAGTCGAGGACTGCCTGTATTGGACTTATGGACAAGTTGAATTGTTCACAGTATGTGCATTGTCTCAAAAAGGAACCCTCAATCTTGTGGTAGTTTCGAATTACATATCTCATGATAAGTATGCAGTACACACTTTCCTAAATATTGCAGTAAAGAAAATCATTGACATTTGGGGAGTTCATTCTGAATTGGTAATATTCAGTGGCTGTGCAGCTAGCCACTTCAAACAGAAATTTACATGGGATAGTATGACATCTTTACAAGAGTATGTACGACAAAATCTCTTGGAACTTTTTCGCTACAAGCAATGGGAAGGGACCCGTGGATGGAATTGGTGGCGAGATCAAGAGAGTAGTCCGTATGCGAGCAACAAAGCTGAGGTGAACTTTGCTTCTGATTTTGTTACTGTGTTCGCAAGACATTCAAGGGATGCCTAAAATTCACCATATTCACTGTGTTAATGTCCTAAATGAACATGAGGTATCAGTCAGAAAGTTTTTCACATCAAATGTCATGCACACCCACAATTTTCTTCCTACCGAAAATGAACTGAAAACTGTTGAAGTTGATTCCTGTCATGAGTTGCAATACAATGCAAATCCTGCAACATCAGAGCCTGACTGTGGGAAAAAAAGTCATGGGTGTTAATGCGTTAGTGACGAAAAAACCAGAAAAAGTATTCTATGCCGGGAAAATTATTTCCAAATTGGATCCTGCGCATTACAATATCTAATTTTTGACGAGAAAGAAGGGCAATGAAAATGTGTAGCCTGCTACGGTGGATGAAGATACTGTAAATTTGAGAGACATAGCAAAAATTCTGCCAGAGCCCAATGTTGACCAATAGGGGCAGATTTTGTTTTTTAATGTTTCTTCTGAAAATTATAACATAAAATAAGAGTGTATTATGTCAGTTCATTATTGCAATCATTTTCAATGAATATAATATTACCAATGTGTGTTTGGTTAGGCAGTTATAAAAGTTTTATTACTACCTGTAATTCTGTTGCCAAGAAATTTAATTCCGTTACTGTACCTTCAACGTAACGAACATTGTATTCAACTTTTAGAAGTATTTTTGTCACGAGACAGTCCAAGTTACACTTGATGCTATTACTTGTATGGAGGAATGTAAACATATTAACAAATGACTGTAGATTCACAGTTTTTGAGGTTAAATGTGATGTACAAAACATGTGTCTTTTTTCGCAATTCCATCACCAAGTATTAGGGAAAATGATGTCACGTTTTGTATATGACGTTAAAAGAGTATAACAATTCTGTATCATTATATGCTATTGGAATTAAAATTATTATAACTACATTGTGTAAATTGGGCACCGAATAAGAAATATACCCCTACAATTGTAATTCCGTTACAGTGGAAATGCGCAATGGGATTAAATTAAATTGGAAAAAAAATTATCAACACATACTAAGTTAGTTTAAACTGTTGCTAAAAATAGAGTTCATGAAACAGAGGCTTTATTTGATTTACACAGTACCATTCTTAAAGAAATCACTTAACACAGAGGTCCAAATAAGAAATAATGTATACATAAATCACCCAAAAGACAAACGTCCACAAAATCATATGAAGTATTGGAGCTTAGTTGCAGGGAAATGGACTGGACTATACAATTTTCATTTGAATGCATTGTGGTGCACTATAAACAGACAGGCTACGGATGATCTGGAGAACTGTTATTAGAAAACCACCCCAGTGAGGGCAATCTACATAAACATGCAACGTCACAAATATGAGTTAGCCACACTCCTCTTAACCCTAAATATACCATTTCTCCCATAATTATTTCTTACAGCCACTAATCTTTGTAACTATCAAAATACTATCATCCCAACCAGGATGATATTACTGTTTTTATTACATATTGGACTACTGCAATGCTGCAAGATTCAAATACACATTTGGCCCAAACATTATTAGAATCAGCACTTGATGTATGCCTTTTAATCACATTC